>OY728145.1:321087478-321381220 GCA_963277665.1 Viscum album | reverse complement strand
GAATTGTCTGGCATATTTTATTCCTCTAGGTATTCCTACACATTTCTAGATCTCCAAACCTCACCGAATTAGGTATATCAGGGGTCATCCAATCCTCTATTCATCACATATTAGCATTCATTTCTTTAAATCTTCTGAGAAAACATCCTCTCATGCCATCCATATCATCCTATTTGAAACTAAGTGGAAGATGTTGCCCCGCGGATGTCGCTGGACCGGGCCAACACGCTGCGGTCACGCCGCGGTCACGCCGCGGTCACGCCGCGGTCACGCCGCGGTCACGCCGCGGTCACACCGCGATTTGGCCCTGCTCCAGGACGACACCCTGCGGCGGTTACTCCTCCTTAGAGAAACATTGAATGGTTAGCTCTATAGTTTTTCGTATTTCCTCATTCCTAAACTATATCTCCTCTCAGCGCTTCCTCTCATCCATCTTTCCACAAAACGTGCATAGCAGGTGGTACAAAAGCTCAATTCAACTGAAAACATTGGTTTGGAATTGTCTGGCATATTTTATTCCTCTAGGTATTCCTACACATTTCTAGATCTCCAAACCTCACCGAATTAGGTATATCAGGGGTCATCCAATCCTCTATTCATCACAGATTAGCATTCATTTCTATAAATCTTCTGAGAAAACATCCTTTCATGTTGTCCGAACCAGATCATCCTCATCCTCTGCACATGTCGTCTGAACCGGATCAGCCTGTTGTGATAGAAATTCAATGTCTGCTTTTGACTGAATTTCACACCAAACCAAGAGATAATAAATGAGTCAAATAATCAGACAAATGGTTTAGGTTCTTTTTCCTCTTCTCACTACACCTATGACTCTAAAACTCTGGATGCCACTGGCACTGCTATAAAAACCAGAAAACTCTCCACTAATCTAAACGTCATTCATACCACTGGTTGTCCTATAAAAAATAGGAATCCTCATATTAGTCTAAAGTCTCTTTAGGCTAAGGCACAAACAAAACACACTAACATTGATAAACAAGGTACCTTGACACTGGAACCTATAAAACATACAAAAGGAAGCACAACCTCTGTACAAGACCCCACGCTAATGCAGGCACATTTTGAACCCATCGGGCAGAGGCTCCTTCCATTAGATCTGGACGCTATCAAGATGCAGAATATAGATGATTCAAAGGACCCAGGTACACCTACTCTTCATTCTATTAATTTAACTTTTGTTGGTGCTAAATCTGTAGATAATATGAACTATTATGAATAGCTTGTATCCCTGTTATCTAACCAAAATACCATTTCGTTGATGCTATATAACATGAACATTACAAACTCAATTAAGAATGCTTCAAGAAATGAACCAATAAAGAAGAACTCTGGCAGGGGGACAAGCAGGGGGCAGGGTGGGGGGGGGGGGCTGGCAGGGGGCAGGGGGGGCTGGCAGGGGGACAAGCAGGGGGCTGGCAGGGGGACAAGCAGGGGGCAGGGGGGGGCTGGCAGGGGACAAGCAGGGGGGCTGGCAGGGGACAAGCAGGTGGCAGGGGGGGCTGGCAGGGGGACAAGCAGGGGGGCTGGCAGGGGGACAAGCAGGGGGAAGGGGGGGCTGGCAGGGGCAGGGGGGGCTGGTAGGGGGACAAGCAGGGGGAAGGGGGGGGGCTGGCAGGGGCAGGGGGGCTGGTAGGGGGACAAGCAGGGGGAAGGGGGGCTGGCAGGGGCAGGGGGGGTGCTGGTAGGGGGACAAGCAGGGGGAAGGGGGGGCTGGCAGGGGCAGGGGGGGAGGGGGGGCTGGCAGGGGACAAGCAGGTGGCAGGGGGGGCTGGCAGGGGGACAAGCAGGGGGACAAGCAGGGGGAAGGGGGGGGGGGCTGGCAGGGGCAGGGGGGGGCTGGTAGGGGGACAAGCAGGGGGAAGGGGGGGCTGGCAGGGGGACAAGCAGGGGGGAGGGGGGGCTGGCAGGGGGAAGGGGGGGGGGGCTGGCAGGGGGGCAAGCAGGGGGCAGGGGGGGCTGGCAGGGGCAGGGGGACAAGCAGGGGGGGCTGGCAGGGGGACAAGCGGGGGGGGGGCTGGCAGGGGGACAAGCACGGGGCAGGGGGGGCTGGCAGGGGGACAAGCAGGTGGCAGGGGGGCTGGCAGGGGGACAAGTAGGTGGCAGGGGGGGCTGGCAGGGGGACAAGCAGGGGGGGCTGGCAGGGGGACAAGCAGTGGGCAGGGGGGGGGGGGCTGGCACAAATTTTTGCTAGATGTTTTCATTTCCATGGCTTTTATTGATGTTTTAATGCATTTTAATTTATGTTGTGCAGCTTGCAAGTTTCTTTTATTATGAAATTCCTGTCTCCAAATCACTATTCTTGTTGAACATCTTTAATGCAATATCCATTATTCCCATTGTGCTGGTAGTATCTGTATTGCTTCATTTTTTCCCTGCGGTTTCAAGCTATAGCCATGTAATGTTTTCAATGCCTATAATTAGACTTATTTTTAACTTGCACATTGTTCCATGTAGGATGATCAGAAATTTGTTAAGCGGAAAACAGAACTTGGCGGAACTTTCTCAATTGCAAGCTGCATACTTTTTGTTCTTATATTTTGTCTTCAGGTAGAATTGCAGAGCCTGCTTCCAGGCTTGTGTTGATGCGGGGGACATTGCAAATACCCACGGTTCAAGTGAACCGTGGGTATATTCTGGAGCTGGAAATATGTGTACCCACGGTTATAAAACCGTGGGAAAACAAATATACCCACGGTTCAAGTGAACCGTGGGTATATTCTGGAGCTGCAAAAAAGTATACCCACGGTTATAAAACCGTGGGAATACATATATACCCACGGTTCAAGTGAACCGTGGGTATATTCTGGAGCTGCAAAAAAGTATACCCACGGTTATAAAACCGTGGGTATACATATATACCTACGGTTCAATGAACCGTGGGTAATATAACAATTTCTGGGTCTATACCCACGGTTTTTTAAAAACCGTGGGTATAGGGCTATTGCAACGGCATTCCAGCCCGCGGTTGGCGAAACCGTGGGTATACCCTATACCCACGGTTTCAAGGGCTATACCCACGGTTTGAAACTGTGGGTATAGGTGCAATTTCCAGTAGTGGACCATCGCTGAGAAGGCATATCCCACAGTTGGGAGACATTAGCCTAATGTACATGTACACACATGCACATCAACAATCCCACACAATGATGAAATGTAATATAATTGAAACAATGCATGCATATATCTAAGATCCCTACAACAGTGTATGATAGTAAAGTATTGAAAACTGAAAAGGGTCAAAATAAATCCCAAACAAAATTGTAAAGAGTACATCTTTCTCCAAGGGTGAGAACTAAGTCAAAGGTATGATTCCAATAAAAAACTATGTCTGTCAAGCTCCGGTTATGCTCCACCAACTCCTTGTCCTCATAGGACACCCATAGAAATGGACTTAATTTTCACAACACATGATGCATGTGGAAAAATCTTGTGCATGGGTGAGTATTACAAAACACAATAGGACACCATGGAAACATCAAACATGGATCAACAACTATATTTAGATTAGTACAAGATATAACAATCAATGTATAATAGAAACAGAACCAAGATATACTCAAGAAATTCACCACACCACCAGGTGGTCATAACCAGCTGTTAGCCACATGATTTAAATCGAAGAGATGCTCATTCCAGGGAAATCACACCATGATCCATGGAACCATCATAGACACTCAATGAAGTTGTATGGGTCATTTGGATCCACCCTAGTAAGATCACTACTCTATGGGGACCATGATACATAGACATGGGATAACGACTAGAACCACTAGAGGACACCATGACCCCATTCTGGATCAACCCTCTACATAGGGGATCATACATCAAAGATTCCACAAACCATACCGATAAGGCCTCCAAGATCAAGATCAATTTTTTTGTTAGGGAGGTCACACTGATTCCACAAACTCTAATTAAGGATGATTGTTTATCGCACTCCAGTATCACAGAGGTAAAACAACACTCTATTAGAGAGTTGGCCTCTAGAGGGGGTCACATTCCAGTGATTTTAATGAAATTCTACATTGTTCCCTCTATGGAATTTACCAAGGGAATGAACTAAACCTATACAGATCCAGACTAAAAAAATAAAGATCCCTAAGAACTTTTGAAGTGAGTACATGGCGCATCTCAAGTGGTACATGGCGTTTCCACCTATCCCAAGTCATTCCCATGTGGAAGATCCACACACAAAATATAGTCTCCATATATATGGTGGGTAGAATGATTAAATTTCATATAGATACACACAGTATCCTAATCTTGTCACATGGTCATGTGCATGTACTGATGTCTTGTCTGTGTACCGGTCTGTGTACACCAAGTTGTTTCTGTGTGGGAGTACACAGTGTGTTCGTGCCCGTGTACTCCAAACCATGACTGTTTACTCTTTGGAGTACACATTGAGTCAAACGGGGAGGGTCACACACTATGTCATAGGGTTCATACATCCTTAGATCCTTAAATTCGGCTAACCCCTAATGCCATAGTCAGGGGTGCCCACATGGTGCATAGAATCAGTTTACGTGCTGTGTTTTGTGGGATTTTCTAGAAACTATGATACAAAGTCATTTCATATTCTCTATTTTTTAACCCATCATTTTGGCAATACATTTATAGGAAACTAAAGGTGAATCCACTCTTGAGTCTTGACATCAACAATCATCATTCTCCAAACTCAGATTTGTTAGAAGAATGGATCTTTGCACCATCTATCATTTCAAACTAAAGAACACCTATGAATAAGAAATCATGCATCTATCATCATCTAATTAGATGAAACAATCTCCATCACACCTCCATCACATCATGTTGATCCCAGATCCAAGATATAAAATCTTTTTTCCAGGGAACTAGTGTGCAACGATCGATTGATCGAGATCCATCGAACCCTGGTCCAAATGAATAATGATCATACGTAATTACAAAATTATAGGAGAAATCAGATAAAAAAGTGGGAGTAATGAGGATCGATCGATGATCGTGTAGATCATGAATTGTTTCCATAAGTTAAAAAATTTATTTATTAATGTAATTCTACCAAATCACCCCGTAATATACATATCCCGCAAATAGTCATAATCCATTGTTCAATCCATTGTTCGATTGATCTGTGTTCTTTATATGAATCATAAAAATTAAAGAATCCACATAATAAAAAAATAATACAAATATTTTGGATCAATTATTCATGAAAAAAATTTGTTTTATATCATTGATGAGATCCTCCAACTCTATTGGCATTTTGATCCATGATCTGATTCTGATCCATTCTCGTCTTCCATGAATTCTCTCTTCCTATGGAATCAAGGTCTCTAGGGTGTAACAACCAACATCAGATGATTTCCATTGTGGTGTATTGAAATAATATGTATGTTTATGCGGTATACAAAATAAAATGAATTTATAAGTTAATTTTTTTCTATTTTCAGGCCCATGATAAATGTTCCACAAATGACCTGCACTGGCTAATGTTAAGTCACACCTAGAATTACAAATGATTTTGAACAAAATAGTGTTCACATATTTTTTATTTTTTCACCCATTTAATATTTATTATACTTTTTCAGAAAAATTGTGTGTCTATTCTATTAAATATAATTAATATATTTCAAGATTTAATTATGGGAACATAGAGCCTCAGAATCATTTGTCGTCTTAGAAATTGGTCTCGAAAACAATCCAAATAATATTTAACAATAATACATGGAAAATCTGAGATGTTACAAATAAATTGGTATACCATTATTTTTGAAGATATACCTGAAAACTTATAAATAATCTTAAAAAATGTTAAAAAACTTATTATTTGAAAACATATAAAAGAAAATGGAAAACCTTTAGAAAACCCTTTTCATTGAAAATATTTTGAATATTTATAAAATAATATTTCAGATCATTTATATCCATTTCTATTAGTATTTCATTTAGAAAACATATAAGAGAAGATTTGAAAATATTTTAGGATAATTTTCAAACATAAAACAAATTTTGAACATTGTTTTTCTTTGAAACCAATTTTAAAATAAGAAAAATTCTAGAATTTTAGGAAACATGTTTCATTTTAAAATAACCTTTTAAAATTAAAAAATAATCATAAAATAGAACTATGGTCATGATGACAGGTAAGTCCATACATTTCGAACATTCCACTTATAGCTTAAATTTCTATAAAAGTTCCATTATTAGAAAATAAAATGAAAAATCATTTAAAAAAAGTTTTATAAAAACGTAATAAATGGGTAAAAAAATTCTTGAAACTTAATTTTATAATATTAAAACATATTTCAAAATATTTTTATAAAACAAGCTTTGGAAAGAACATCCATATCTGACTAAAAGTATAAATAAAGTCTGATTTTCATTAAAACGTTTTATTAATTGTATTAAGTACCAAATAGTGGAAAATATTACCATTACATGGATATAAAATTAAAAGATAAAAATTATGAAAATTATTTATAATTATTTAGATTCAGATAATACGATTTCATCAATGAAAGTGTAACCATAAACAATCTCATTAAATGATGAGACTGTGGCAGTAAACTGTTACCATCCTAGTAACATTGAATCATAATACAATGGAAGTAATATAATTATCATAAGATTAAAATAACATTAGGTTAAATTTATTTGTGACATAAAATTTCAATTAAATGTTATACATCACATACAAAAATATAGGTTCATATCATGGAATTTGTCTCAAAGAAGTAAAATTGAGACAAAATTACTTTACCGATTTGGTAACATTTAAAACCTAAACCCAATGAAATAAATATCATCAAATGGATATGTAAATGCAAATAAATTTAAGATTAATAATCATGAAATACATACATGGGTGGTATAAACACCACATATAAGAAATAAGAGGTGAACCTAGTTTGTGTCTCATAGAAAATAAAATTGAGACAAGAAACCACTTACCATATGTATTATATTTCATTGTACATATTCAAACATCATGTACAATAAATCTAATTTTATTATAAATATACCAAAAACTAAATAATTTTATCTAATACCATATATTATTTTTTATGATTTTACATTACCCCTTTATTAACAATTCCATTTTAATCTTACATTGTGGGTAATATCCGATTTTTTTTCGTATATGTTTTGGCTTTTTATTCTTGATCCTCTTAAATTGATCATGATTTAATTATTTACATAATGAAAAACATGATATAAATAGAAAATATATTCATTAATATGTATTTATTCTATTCTATAAAATATATAAATATTAAATTGAATACACCGTTCATGGATATGGTAGGTCGTATGTATGCATGAATGATGTTTCCATTTTATATTCATGTTGAATCAAATAAAGTTAATGATATGTATGTATATATATATATAATAATTAAATTATAATTATTATTTCATATATAAATATATCATATAAATTCAATAAATCAATCTTTTGTACATTCCATGAAAAGTGTGAATGAATAATATTTCCTTAAAGAGATGGTAGTCCATACATCCACAAACAAAGTTATCGAATATACATAGGATGGAAAGAATGAATGTATGTCTTATACAAAAAAATAGAAGATATAATAAATATAATATATCATATATATAATATATTAATATATTTTATATAATAATTCCCAAATATTAGATGTGGTTAAGAAAAAATTAACAACATCATTTCGTGAGGTTGTAGTTCGTCGTACACAAGAATGATAAGTTCCTTACCCATTAAATGGAAGTGTGTGTAATTGAATGTTGAAAATGTAAAATAAAAAATATATGAGTATATTGATGATACTTATGTTATTATATAACCATGTAATTAGACTAATTGAGGTGGTTAATAATGAAAATAAAACAAAGGAGCGGGTTGATGGATGTTACCTCTTCTTTACGTAACTCTATTTTGGTTTCCATCAAAGGGCTTTCTGGGTAGGATTTGTACCCAAAGGGAAGATTCTAGGTTTATGGGTGGAATTTTGGGATCTTATTTTTTCATATAGTTCCAATAAATATGGCTTTATAGGTTTGAATTAGTTGTAAGTGTGAGTGACTTTTTTAAAGTAGAGGAGGAGTGCATTCTTGTAATCATTTAAAAAGAGAATTCAACATTCATTTTCACATGTAATATGTCTTAAATAATGGTAAAAATATTATATAATTGAGGATAGGGTCAAAAAATGAACCTCCAATGGATTTGGGAGAAGTTTATAGGTCATTATGGGCCTTAAGATTAAGGTCTAATCCACTGTTAACCTAATTTTTCTCCTAATCATTATAATTAATTATATTCACTTTCACTAATATTTTTGGTCAAAACATAATCTAACATTATAATACATAATAAATTATTATGATTCCAAATACGAAATATATTTTTTAAAAATAAATATAAAAAATATAGAAATTAATTTAAAATTAATCCTGCAGACGGAAAGACAAAGAGGGTTTTTAATGTAAAAGTGTCAAAGGTTACATAGTTTTTATATCCAATTTCTTTGTGAAATTTAACAAACTGACCTATTTTTTTATTTATATACAAATTATCACATTATCTTTTTAAAAAATATTTTATATAATTAATCATTGTAATTAATTTGTATTAAAAAGTAGGTTGGAATTAAATTTCAGTGTTTTCACTATTCATCAAAAAATGAAATATCTCATAAAAATACAAACAATTCACCCAATTTAAACTTATATATTCCTATTCTAAAAAATGAAATTATTTGGTAATATAAAAAATATAAATGTTTCAAATATAAGATTTAAAATTGGTTTTTTAGTAAAATACGGTAAAATTATTTTTTAGAAAACTAAAACTTTTCATTCATAAAAATGGATTTATTATTATAATATATATATATAATATATTGGATGAGAATAAAAAATATTCATTTAATATATAACATGTAAATTTAATTTAAATCATTAATCAAATGCTTTTTATTTAATTTAGTGATATGAAATTGTGTCTGTATATAGAAAAACATTTTTCTTGAAAAATTAATTTCATTATTTTCAATTTTCTCTTACATTCAGATATAAAAATTGGTAATAGAAGCATAAATTATACATAAATGTTTAAATAATATTTTAATATCTTATTTACTATTATAAGAAACATCCTCTCCAACAACTAGGTGGTACATATAATAATATTTTAATAATCGTGTTAATAGTATATTATAGTTTGGTTTAACATAGCCTTGCATGTAACCCAAGTTATTTAATGGACTCTGTATTGTGTGTAATAAAAGAAAAAAATATTTTTTTATTGATATATAATTTATGTGTTGAGTGTGGGGCCATATTTTGATGCTTTTCCATATAATGCAATCCAAACATAATACTTTTATAAAAAACTATATTCAATATTACATGAAGTGAAGAATATCAAAATGTTAAATTAATTCAAAAAATAAAAATTTAAATAATCTCAAGGTTTTACATTATACCCCTCTAATATTAATTTATCCCTCAAAATTCTATTGGGTTATCAATGGTCATATACTTGAATATTCTACGCATTGAAACCAACATTGTAAATATGAATACTAAAAATTCCTTTAAGAATGGGACGTCATAAACATAAGGGTTACACAAATTAACACATAACAAGGTTTCCACAAAGGATAAAATATAATTTAAGTGAAAACATGGACTTGGTAGTGAAATATATCTATCATGTTCAGATGGAGAGTGATAGAGAACATTTTTAAGAGAAAATTTATCATCACAAATGCATGAATCCATGATGATTTAAGAGTCCATTTGATTCATTGAAAGTGAAGGTACTATGGTAAAAAATTTCATTTCAAGATCCTTCTTCCAATAGTTGATGAAAATTCACAAAATGATATACATAAAAGATTTCATTCCAATCCATATGCATAATCTATCCCTATGGTTGTTCCCTGATTACTTTCCACTTCATCTATTATTCTAGGGAATGAATTGTTATTCTTGAAGAACTAACCGATATTGAGTTCCATAAATAGATAACAAGACATTACATTAATCATATTTTATCACAAAAATTATTATCATAGGTTATCTAATATGCATATATCCTCATGTTGCAAGATAATACTTATTATCACAAACATTGTTCGATATTTAACATAAACATTCAATAAATTGTAAAACCTATAATACTTTTCAAAGAATAAAAAAATAGAAATAATTTCATAAAATAATATTATCATTGATCCATGATTTATCACTATGTAGATCTTGGTTTTCACATTTCAAAAATTTTAATACCCTCATCATATATTCTCTTAAAACATGGAAATAATCACAATTACGACAAATAATTTTGGAAAACAAGATTTATTCCTTATTCTGAAGATGAATGGATTTATTGTTTAAATATAATAAGTTTTTAACTTCATCCATGATGAAATAGACCACTTCTTTAGAAAATCAATAATTAGTTCAAGGGTAATTCGTATTATCTAATTGTATTTTTTTTATATATCAATCATCTCTTTATCCAATATAAACACAATTTTCTCAACATTAGGGAAAAATTAAGTGTTATCTTCCCTTAATCAAAATTTCACCATTTCAGTTCAATTTCTTTTCTAATTCATCACCACAATTCAATATTATTTAAAAAATAATTACTTTTAAATATATTCTTAATGATTCATATTGCATAATTCTTGAATTATTATACATATACACCTTAATCATCCAACATTATTCTTAAACCATTACTTATACTTCATCATCATATCCCTTAATACTTATTTCCTAGAATATGATATATGAATCATGTATTAAGGTTCCTAAAACTAAATATATCCATTCTTTTTTATATTTATTATAAATAATATTGGATGAACATCCCATAAATTTAACATGTCATTTGTGGTCTCTTTATCTTCAACGGTATAACCAGTATACATGGACATTCCTGATTGTCTTCATGAGATTTCAACTTAAGAAATAAATTATCATCACTCCCATAATTTCAAATTTTAAAACATTCATTTTTAACATAGTTCCTTATGGTTCCATATATTGACTAAAACCATAAATCATAGGGAGAGAAATAATTATCACAGCATAAAACCACATAATCATTAAAAATTACACACATGATGTGTGAATAATGAAACTGAATTCTTTAATATATGAAACCTTTGGATTAACCTATGTTATTATTTGTATTATTTTATTTAAATCCTTTATTATGGATTATAAATAGTTTTTTAAATTTCCAAAGCATATCCCCTAAGTGTGTTAGACCAGAAATGAACAAGCCCTATTATCATTCACCAGTTCTCGATTGAGTCTAGCTCAATATAATGTTTTTGGGGTTATTACAACTATTTAAATATGTGTTAGATCCATATCCACTTGAATTATCTATACATGGATGTATTTCTTGGAAACCACTAACTCAATCATATAATAAAATTGTAATAAAGTTTCCTATAATTTAACTCATCATTAAACATATCCTCAGATAAATCCATAGAAATATCCTTTGAAACATTCCTTGAGATATCGCTAAACTTTTTTCATCCTAGTCTCCAATGGTTGAAAAAACCATTCCATTGATACATATTATATAATACTAGGAATAAAAGACACGGATACTACATCATTATAAATAAATTATCATCATGTTACAACAAACATTCCCAAGGACCGTAATTATTTAGTGTATTTATAATCTTGGAAAAAAACATCAAACATGGTACATGATTTCAAATTATTCCCACAAAGATATTACATTTCTTAATTATACCTAGAACATTTATTTATATACTGGGAATACAGAACATAAGAAATGGGTGAGTTCAGATGCTCAGTAACGGTAAATATTGATATATGTAAGAATAAAGATGATCATAGAGGAATTAGAATCTGATTCCGAATTTAGAATATCGAACACTGCAAATCAAATATCATAAAAATGAGTCATGTAATAAATATATAATGTTTATAAGAAATGAATAAAAATTGTGTTAAATCATCATAATTCAATAATGAACCATAAGAGTATTTCAAATAAGTGTGGAACCATCATAAATGTTGAAAACAATTCCATGTGCCGTATTTAACAACCAATACCATTAACATAGTGGATATGGACACACCTAATTCCCATAGTGGATTGAGACACACCTCTTTAACATGGTGGATCAAGACACACCTATTTCCCATTATAGATCAAGACACACCTATTTCCCATAATGGATCAATCTTGTTGAATTGTTTCCCATCATTATCTCATGAGATATAAATCTTCACCAAATGAACTGGAGGGGGATATAGGTCCCACATAACTCATAATGAAGTCATACATATGTGTTTTATAAAACATTCATGTTATAATGACCCATATAAATATGGGTTTAATTAAAATCATATCATATCCCATAAAATGAAATGGGTATCATAAACATTTAGTTATGTTATAACCCAGAGAAAATGGATAGGATTCTAATCATTTCAACCTAGAATAACCTATAAATTGAATTAGGTTTCATAAATATTTATCATGGTATAACCCGTTGAAGATAAAAGGGTTTCATAAAAATAAATCCATTAAAATATAGACCATTTAAAGAAATAAAACGAATGTTATCCAGTGAAAATATTACTTGTAAATCATAAACTATAACCGAGGATGTCATATTATATTGAGAAGTATTTTTAAAGATCACTTGGAACATAAATGTTCTTTAGAAGACACATTTAAAAAATAAAACATTTACAAAAAACCTTTCCTTGAATCCACTTTGAAAACCTAAAAAAGGAATCATGAAAAATTAATTAAAACATTACTTGAGAAAAATATCCTTTACTATTTTAATAACACTTTTTAAAACATAAAATTAGTGGAATATAATTTCCCTTGAAAATAACCTTCAAAATTTAAAACGTGTCATGGAACCCTTTTTCATTTAATACTATTAGAATATACATTAAAACATTATGAAAATAGTTTTATTTGAAAATAATTTGAAAATTCATAAAATAATATTTGATATCATTTAAATCATTTTCATAAAAAAAATTGAAAACTTATAATGGAAGCATTTAAGATCATTTAAAACACTTTTTAAACATAAAATCATTTTTGAAGACCATTTATCTATGAAACAAATTATAAAAGAAACAAAAATTATATTTAATTTAGAAAAAAAAATTATTTTAAAAAAATAACTTTTTAAACATAAACATGAATCGCCAATGAAATTATGGTATGGATGGTGGGTAAGTCCGTACATATTGAACATTATTTTTTCATATTAATTGTTTATAAAAGTGGCTTGATCAGAAAATGAAAAGAAGATTCCTTTTAAGAAAATTTGTAAAAATATAATAAATGTGTAATAATTTTATTGAAACAGAATACGATAAAAAGTAAAAAAATTGAAAACTGTTTTAGAAAACACATTTTTAAAGAACAAAGTTTTTCGATAGAAATGATAAATAAAGTCTGATTTTCATACAAAACAATTCTTAATTATCATAAGTAAAAAATAATGGGAAAATGTAACCGTTACTTGGATATTACCAGAAAAACCATAGGGTAATAAAATTATTGACATTTCCTTATATATGGATATGAATATTTCATCATTGGAATTATAATCATAAAAAATCTCGATAAATGATGAGATTGTATCAATAAACCATTACCACATTAGTAACATTGAATCATAATATAATGGAAATAGTAAGAGTTCATGAAGCATAAAAAATAATTTAAATAATTATATTCATGATATAACATGTCAGAGGTAGTATATACTCCACATAGAAAAATATAGGTGTATATCATGACATGTGTCTAAGAGAAGAAAAATTGAGAAAAAATTACATTATTGATTTGGTAAATTTTGAAACATGAACCCCATGAAATAATGATCATAAAATATATATGTAAATACCCATAAATTTTGTTAACAAAATCACAGAATTATTATATAGGAATTATAAGCATCATATATAATAAATTGGAGGTGAACAAGGCTAGTGTCTCGTAGAAATTAATAGTAAGATGAGAAAATACTTACCTTAAGTCTTGAAATTCATATTACATGTTAAAACCACATGTATAATAATTATAATTTATTATAAATATTATATTAAAAATTATTATTTATAATAACATATATTATTTGGTTATGACTATATATTATTCGTTCATTAACAACTTCATGTTAATGTTACGTTTTCTATAATATTCTCTTTGTTTTTCTTATATTGTTTTGATTTTTTGTTCTGGATCCTCTTACTTAGATCATGATTTAATTATTTCCAAAATGTAAAACATGATATAGATATAATATATATATATATATATATTTGATTATTGTAATCCAAAAATTATAGAAATATGAAATAGAATACACTGTTTATGAAGATGGCACACCATTCATACATATGAATATTTTTATTGTTTTATTGTCATATTAAAAGAAAGAAATTAAATGAAATAATTATATATATATATATATATATTTATATATTTATAATCACTAAAATATCATTATAAATTAATATATATCATATAATTTTGCAAAAACAATTCCTAATGCATTCCATGTAATGTGTGAATGAATCACTTCTCGTTGAAGTGGTTGTAATCCACATGTCCACAAACAAAGTTATCGTATTTACAACAACTGTAAATCACAGAATTATGTTTTATATAATTATTAAATAATAATTAATAAATAAAAAATATAATTTATATTATATAAAAACATATTTTCCATCATAATTACCAACCATGGTAGGTGGTAAAGGAAAATGAACAACATTGTTTCATAAGGGGCAGTTTGCAGTACATAATAATGATAAGTTCATTACCAATTAGATGGAAGTGTGTGCTAGTATAGGTATAAAAATAAGAATAAAAACATCTCAGTATATTTAAAAATATTATTTTATTTTATAATTTTAAAATTATAATAATTTAGGTTGTTTATAATGAAAATAAAAAAAAAGGAGCTTGAGGGAGGATGTTACATCTTATTCGGGTAACTCCATTTTGGCTTGAAAAATAGATATTCCTTTTCAAGATTTCATCAAAAATGGATGATTATCGGATTGAGGGAGGTATTATGGAATAGTATTTGAGTATATTGTGGTTGATAAAGGGGATTTATAGGTGTGAATAAGTGTGAGGAATGATTTTCTTTTTAAATTGGAGGAGTTGCATTCTTCAAAAATTTTGAAAAGAGAATTTCAACCACGTTTTTAAATTTTAATGTGGCTCAAATAATGTCACAAATTATATAAAAGGGATTATTGTGTGTACATAATGACATAAAATGGCTTGAAAACACGTGTCTAGGTCATTTTGGGCCTTATGTTTATGGTTTATTCCTTTGTTAAGCTAATTTTTCTCTCCATCATGGTAATAAATATTTGTTACTTCCACTAATATTTTTTATGAAAAGATACGATAACCTTATTATACAATATAAATTATTATGATTCCAAATATAGAATACATTTTTAGATACTCCAATTGTAACACCCGAAGCTTCAACGATATGCTTATCAATGAATAATACAATAGTGTTTGTTGTACGCAACTTCGAGTTCCAACACACCACAACCAATCAAACTAACCATTATGAATAGTAATACCCACTTTTTGAAATTTTATATATTTTATCTTTCAAAATGGACTTCATTTTTGGATTTGGAATATTGAAATTAGCCTAGGGTGAAGTTTTGGTATTTTTCTGAAAACATTAAATTTTTTATGAAGAGTGAAAAACACTAAGTCATAGTTGAAAACCAAATTTTTATTTAAATAATTATTTATTTTATTTAATTTTATTTTGGTTCAAAAAAGATATATAATACCTATATAAGTCCAATGTAATTCATTGGATTTTGTTAATAAAAATATTAGATATATAAAAATTTTGTTGAACTTTTCACCGTCTTTTACCCACCTCCAAGGAGAATTTGCAAATTCACATAAAACATAATTTTAAAACTATTGTGAGAGGTATTTCGAAAATAAGAAATACATGGTTAATATTAATGATTAAAATTTGTTATAATAAGATAAAAATAATTTTTGGTGAATATTAACGTTTTACTTTTATTTACCAAGGTTAAAAGTAAAAAGATAATTAAGGGTAATAATTATATTATTATTACCCTAACACATGTCATAATTCTATTGGATTAGTATAGTTTGACCAAAAACAACCTTGGTAATAAAATATGAAACTCTTTGGTTCACTTGGATTAGATTAAGACATTTATTATTATTTAATTCAAAGAAGAGTTAAAAGAGGAAAAATCAATGTTTAATAACTAAAACATTTTTAATATAGGGTTAAACATAAGATAAATTCCCTTATAAATATTAATTAGAAATATAAAAGAAATTCCTACATAATGTTATTTTATTTATAATTTTTAGACATTAAATAATTTAATTTATTTTTAACACAATGGTGATGCAGTAATTACCTTATTAATGAAATATTAAAATAATTGATATTTTCAATACACAAATAAATGCAATTTGAGACATTTTATGAATTCCACTAATTTTTTATGTTAATATGACATATTAGGTTTGGTTAGATGAATTGTTTTTGAAGTAATAATTCTATTATGAATTTAGAAAAAACAAAATACCAAATAGTGTCAAAGTTGACATAAAAGAGTTTTTAAAAACAAAATTATATTATTAATTGATATTCTATACCTAAAAATATAAGGTTTGGAAAAAGGACTTATATAATGATAGGTGTATCATTAATTAACCACTTGGGGTTCTCTTGGAAGTATATAGTAAGTTTATTAACCATATAATAAAAAAATACAAAGAGACGTGGTAAATGTCAAACTATTTCCCTAAAAGTTATATCTAAAAGCTAAGGTTAATATAGTGACCCAAACCTATCTAAAACCTATTGGTTGAGTGGTTTTAGACCCATACCCACCTTATTGTCTAAATAATCTATCATTGAGCCATTAGAAACCTAAAATTATTTTATTATAAAATAATATTTCAAGATTTTCCTAAGGTTCCCCTCACCCCTCCTATAAAAGGGCACTCCCCCTTCTCTCGAATTCACACCTTCGAAGCCTTTTGGATCAGCCAACCCCTACCCAAATGACCTCTAAAATTCCTTCAATCAATCCTATAGGCCTTCCATTAGTCATAAATCCAACTTAAGGAGCCCTTTTTATCCAATCAAAAGGAAGAACCTGAAGAAGATGTAATAATTCAACCACCCTCTTTCAAGTTCTTTTCTTCTTCCACTTCTTCTTTCTTTGTTATTTCCATTCTAAAATAATAACTCCAGTATCCTGTATATACAGTGATTTCATTATAAATATGGTATATCAATATTCATTATTCTTTCCATCCTTTTAATGACATGTCAACATACGTGTGTACGTACGACTTTCAGTCTCCACGTCATGGTGTAATTGTTATTCAATACATTATTATTTGGACGGGTATAATAATGATTTGTAATTGATGTAAATAATGAATATTAAATGCTAATTATTCTTTATATATGATATAAAATCCAATTATATATTATTTTAATATCAAAAGAATGATATTTTCACTTGTGCGTACAAACATATTACCGTCTCCACGAACGCGATGATATTCATTCCCCATCATATACATTCAAGACTAATTTTCATTTGACGATTAAAAATAATTTTTAAAGACTTGATATCATTTTGGATATTAATAAGATACATCCCATCCATAAAAAATATGTCTCACATAAAAACTAATATAAAGGAAAACGAATCTGTTAACACCCGAATAGACAATAATACTAAGATATTATTAACAAAGCAATGTTAAAAGATCATATATGATATGATATTAATGTATATGATTATTGAATAATTTAATAAAAATTATTTAACCATTATAAAGGAGGTTAACCCACCCTCGACCAAGGAAAAATACAAGGTAAGGTTTAATTTCACATTCTCTTCATTATCTAAGGATGTTTATATGTAATTATCTACTAGGACCTCTTTACCATCCACATCCATGTTTCTTAAAAATGTATTTCAAAACATTTTTAATATTTACTAGACAATGGGTTAAATTCATTTATAACCTTATGTGTTTTTAAAGGAATCTTTCCATCATTTTCCAAATAAAGTACTTTTTAACCTTTTCAACAAAATTAAGGTAAGAATTTATTTTTTTGCTTACACAGCGGGTGCTAATATTTTCTGCCGTTTTAAAATCGTCGAAGCTTCTCTTACAAGCTTATAATAATATTTTAAAATAAATTTTTTCTTTATAATTATGTGAATCTTAAATGATTTCAAAATAGAAAGAGATATTTCTCTAAAAATGGTTTTGATTTCATCTATGTCAACATCCATTGATGGATTTTAAGTTTATTTGAAGTTGATTTAATATGATACAAAATGTCCATATTCTATTAAAGGTTTTGTGATATGTTTGACTATGGATGTAATTTTTTTATACCATTCATGGTTTATGGTTAATGTATCGACATTTCGTATGCTAGTTTTTTACGAATGTTTATGATATGTTTAAACCTTTACATATGAGGAAGGTATTGGACTTAACAAGTGACGGGTGGAACCCGCTATAGCTCCTCGATGCATCGATTGGTCTTATGAGACAACTAGACGTGGATTTGGCCGAGACCTCTTTCAATTTTGATATATGGTTTTGGCGGAGGCCTTAATCATTTTTAGACGTCTTGGTCGAGGGCTTGAAAAAATATTTCAGAATGTCTGACATTATACATTCCCTCATTATGAAAATAATATATATGGTTCATGTGGTCATTAAACTAGTAGAATACCCATTCTTATGTTTTATTATTTCATTATTTACACATCTCATATCCCTTCCATGAAATTATACATCTTTATTATTGGTAAAGGCATGTGGTTTCAATTATTCACTATGATTAATATTTATGTTATCTTCTTTTGTATTGCTTACCCTTACTAAGTATTTGAGCTCAACCCTTTCGTATGTTTCATTTTCCCAGGATATGAAGAAGTTAGTGATTAGTGACTTCCAGGCATTATCTAGGAGGCTTGGATGTTTCCAATGGAATAAATTCGTGTTGTATTTATTTTCAAGTTGTAAATTTGAACATATGTATGAATCTTGTTTCCAAGGCTACTAAACCAATCGTTCCTTCGAGACATGATATTTTTTGATCATGCCAATGTTATGTAATAATGAACCGACTCTGGGTAACTGGGTTCGGGCATTACAGTTGGTATCAGAGGAAGTTTATTACAAAACTTGGAAGCTAGATTTAGATAAACTCTGATTAGAGCACATTACCCTAAGATAAACATTGAGGATTTGTATAGAATAACATCGTAGAAGTTTGGTAATGTAGAGATTTTGTGAGTTTTCTGAGCAATACATCTCTGTCTGGATACGAGGAGGTAGAGGCAGCTCTGGAACAAATGTACCTACTGGTAAAACCCGAAAACACCGCTTCGAGCTAGACTCAAATGGGAACTGGTGCATGACAACAGGCCTTGCTGCACTCTTGGTTACGACACTCCCGGGGGATATTATTTGGATAATTCTCATTTTCATTACAAACCATTATGAAGGGTTTATGATTATATACTTCCTCAAAGGAACCATATTTATGATTATGGATTATATCCATAAACTGTACAATTTATGTTAACAGTTTTGCAAGTTTGGATTTATGTATTGTGATTCATAAAATAATCTAGTGTATGCCATTGTTTAGAAATGGAGCCTAGTGAAACGAATGGAAACCGTATCAATGCACACACTCCATGTAGGTATTTCCCTCATGCTCAAGAAAATTATAGTGGAGCTAGTGATGAAACTGGTGCTGATCAACTTATCACCATACCGGAACAACTCACTCAGGTTATGAATAATAACCTTACCCATATGGAGAACCCCGATCCACAATGTGGAGGATCAATGTCACATTTCTTCATGAGGAATAAACCACTGAAATTCAACGGGAGAAAAACTACATTAGTGGATGAGAAATGGATAAATTTCGTAGATAAAATATTCCACGCTTTGGGGAGAATGGAAAGGGAAAATTTTGTCATGGCAGTTTACCGCCTCACTGGAGATGATGATCAATGGTGTTTATTTATTCAAAACACAAAGAAAGATGATGAAGTATCAAATATGGAATGAATGGTGTATAAAGAAATTCTCTTAGAAAAATACTTTCCTCATGACCATCGAGCGGATATGGAAAGAAAATTTTTCAGTCTGAGGAAAAAATAGGATGAGAATGTCGTAATGTATGAAGATAACTTTATAGGGTTAGCGAGGAATGTATAAGATTATATACGTAACCCAAGAAGTAATATTAATCTTTTCTTTGATGGGTTAAAACCATTTCTCGGTCGAGCATTAGTATCACAATCCTTCTCATCATACGAAGATATTGTCTTGTGTGATATTAAGACAGAAAAGTAATTATCTAAGTCTTATGACTTTAAATAAAAGCAAGAGATGAAGAGATCTTCTGAACTCTCAGGGAAAGAAAATAAGGAAACAGAGAAGAAGGAAATAATTGAATTTCCACCCTGTGATAACTATGGAAGGAAGCACCTTGGAGCATGTCTAAAAGTAAAAGGAGTATGCTACAAATGTGGATAGAAAGGCCATATTGCTGGTGATTGTAAGGGAAAGAAAGATGCTACCAATTTTCAATGCTACAATTTCAGGGAGATGGGAAATTAAGCAAATGAATGTCCTAAGAGTCATGGAATCTTACCTCAGAAAAGGCCAAGGGATCATGGAAAAGCTTATGCGATCACTACTGCTGAGGTTGAAGCTCCGAAAGATGTAGTGGCGGGTAATTTAATGGTTTCCTCAAGTTTAGCAAATGAATTATTTGATTCTGAATCATCACATTGATTCATATCTTCCTAGTTTTCTAAGAAAATTAGATATTTCCAATTTGATTTAACATGGGAGTTTTCAGTAAAATCTCTTAATGGAAGTATCATTGTTACATTGTTCTGTGAATCAGTAACCATTACAGCATATAAATGTTCTTTATCTGCTGATATCATCATCATAACCATGACTTAATTTGATATAATCCTCAGTATGGATTGGATTTTGGACCATGATGAAAAAAATTATTGTAAAAAGTAGGAGGTTACGATTTTTTATGATGATTCTAATGAACACCTTATCTTTAGAGAAGAATCATCGCCACCTTATTCTTATCTAGATACACCCCCAGTATCTCAACTAAATTAAATTATTGTTGAGGAAGAGAATGAAATAACTGTGGGTAAAGAAATAAATGTTCAAATAGAGGATGTACCTATTGTAAAAGAATATGTTTATGTGTTTCTAGAAGATTTACCTAGACATCCTCCAGAGCGAGAAATTGTTTTTTCCATTGATTTAATTTGTGGTTCAAGGTCCATATCGAAGACTCCTTATAAAATTTCCACTATGGAAGTAGTGGAACTAAATAAACAACTAGAGGAATTGAGTAATAAGGGATTTATTCTCCCTAGTTTTTCTCCATGGGGAGCCCATGTCCTTTTGGTGAAGAAGAAAGATGGATCTATGAGGTTGTGCATTGAATACGGAGAGATAAATGCAATAACAATAAAGAACATGTATCCACTACCTCTCATTGAAGAATTATTCGACCAACTTCATGGAGCTCCATACTATTCTAAAATTTACTTTGATCTAGATATCATCTGTTCTGTGTGTAGAAGGATGAAATTCTGAAGACAGCATTTCGAACCAAGTACGGGCATTAAGAGTTTACAGTATGCCTTTTGGATTGACTAATGCACCATCTGTATTCATGGATCTAATGAATAGAGTTTTCAAGGAATATCTTGAGGATTTTCTGATGGTATTTATTGATGATATCTTGGTATACTAAAAAAGATACAAATATCATGAAAATAACTTGCACATTATCTTGAAGACTCTTAGAAGACATGAAATATATGGGAAGTTTAGAAAGTTTGAATTCTGGCTTTGGGAGATTTCTTTTCATGAAAATATTGTCTCCAAGGATGGAATCTCTATCGATCCTTCTAAGACCCGGACAATCCAAGAATGTCCAGCACCGACTAGTATAACTGAGGTACACAGTTTTATTAGTTTAACATGTTATTAACGACGTTTTGTCCAGAATTTTACCCAATTGGATAACCCATTAATGATGCTCACATGTAAAGGGGTTAAATTTGTTTGGAAAAAGGAGTGTGAAGAATGTTTCTATGAACTGAAGAGATGATTTGTCAAAGCTCTTATCTTCACTCTACCATCGGGGAATGATGGGTTTGTAATTTATAGGGATTCTTCAAAGAAAGGAATTGGTTGTGTCCTTATGTAGAATGATAGGGTTATTTCCTATGCATCACGACAACTAAAAATTCAAGATCAAAACTATCTTATTCTAGATCTTGAGTTTGCACTAGTAATATTTTCTTTGAATATTTGGAGACATATTCTCTATGGTAAAAAATGTGAGATTTATACTGATCACAAGAGTTTGATGTATATTTTCTCACAGAAAGAACTCAACATGAGGCAAAGGAGATGGATTGAACTACTCATGGATTATGATTGCATGATACACTACCACCTAGAGAAGGTAAATAAAGTGGCAGATGCTTTGAGTATAAAGGAACATGGAGTTTTGAACAAGATGAGAGTTAAAAGGGATCCTATTTTCATGGATCTAGTGAAGAAGGATATGGGGATTACCATGGAAGGTGAAACATCGATACATTTTGAAATGGTTGACAAACCATATTTTTTAGAAAGGATAAAGAGTTCTTAGACCGGTGATGAAGTGTTTCAAAAGACGATTAAAGTTGAGAATGATGGGAGATTGAGTGACTTTGTGTATGAAGATGGAATCTTGAAATTTGGGAAGAGAATTTTTGTTCCCGATATACCTGATCTAAAAAGGGAATTGTGGGACTATGCTAATAGTTCTAGTTTCTCAATACACCATGGGAGCACCAAAATGTATAGAGATTTGGAGGAACGTTTTTGGTGGGAAAACATGATATGGGAGATTGCTGATTTTGTGTCAAGATGTATGGTTTTTCAACAAGTGAATGTTGTAAGGTAACATCCTGGAGAAGTCATGAAACCTCTTCCTATACCTGATTGGAAATTGTATAATATTACGATGGAATTTGTCATGGGACTACCAAAAACTCATAGAAGGAATGATGCAATATGTGTCATTATTGATCGTCTTACCAAGTCAGCACATTTTCTTATTATAAGAGAAGATCTACCACTTGAAAGACTAGCAAGACTATATATTAATGAATTTGTGAGACTTCATGGAGTACCCCTATCAATTGTTTCTGATTGTGATCCCCGTTTTACATCATGATTCTGGAAATGTCTTCAGAAAGCCCTGGATACTAAGCTTCGTTTGAGCACTGTCTACCACCCCCAAACTGAGGGACAATCAGAACAGACTATTCAAACATTAGAAGACATGTTGATATCTTGCTCACTTGACTTTAAAGTTATTTGGGATCAATATTTACCTCTGGTAGAATTCTCTTATAACAATAGCTTCCATTCAAGTATTCGGATAGTACCATATGAAGCGTTATATGGAAAGAGATGTCGCACACCAACTTGTTGGGATGATGTTGGTGATAGAAAACTTCTAGGCCCAGAACTTGTTGAAGAAAATGATGGAAGAGGTGAAGGTAATCCAAACCCACTTCAAAGAAGCTCATAGTAGGCAGAAGAGCTATCCCGATAACCGAAGGAAGGATATGAAATTTTAGGTAGGAGAAAATGTTTTCCTGATGGTATCTACATGGAAGGGTGTTATGTGTTTCGGTAAGAAGGGATAATTGAGTCCCATGTACATTGGATCTTTTGAAATTCTAGAACGAATTGGGGTTGTAGCTTACCTTTTGGCAATGCCGCCAAATATCTCCAAAGTAAACGATGTGTTCCACATATCACTGTCAAGAAAATACATGCCTGACCAAACACATGTACTCACCTATGAGTAATTAGAACTGGAACCCGACCTGTCTTATTGCGAAGAGCCTTTCAGGGTTATTGATACAATAGAACAAGTGTTGAGAAACCGGACGACTTGTCTGGTAAATGTTCTATGGAGAAACCATAAGATGGAAGAGGCAATGTGGGAACCCGAGGAACTTATGATGAAGAACCAACAGAGTCTTTTTATACTGTAATAATCTCGAAATTTCGAAGATGATATTATTTGTAGTAGAGGAGAATGTAACACCCCAAGCATCCATGGTATGCTTATTATTGAATAATACAGTAGTGTGTGTTGTACGCAACTTCGAGTTCTAACACACCACAACCAATCAAACTAGCCGTTATGGATAGTAATACCCACTTTTTGAAATGTTATAAATTTTATCTTTCAAAATGGACTTCATTTTCAAATTCGGAATATCGAAATTATCCTTGGGTGAATTTTTTGTATTTTTATGAAAACTTTCAATTTTTGATGAATAGTGAAAAACACTAAGTCATAGTTTAAAACCAAAATTTCATTTAAATTTTTATTTATTTTATTTAAATTTATTTTGGGTCAAAATATATATATAATACCTATATATGTTCAATGTAATTAATAGGATTTACTTTATAATAATTTTCGATATACAATTATTTTATGGAAGTTTTCACCGTCTTTTACCTATCTCCTAGGAGAATTCAAAAATTCACATAAAACATAATTATTCCACTTCTGAGTGTGGAATTTCAAAAATCCTAGAGACACAGTTTATATAAAGTTGTAAAATGAGGTTCAATAAGATAAAAATAATTTTTGGTGAATAGTAACTTTTTGCTTTTATTTACCACGGTTAAAAGTAAATAGGGTAATTAAGGGTAAAAATGATATTATTATTACCCTACCACATGTCCTAAATCTATTGGATAAGTATATTTAAACAAAAAACAACCTTACTAATAAAATATTATCCTATTTGGTCCACTTGGATTAGATTAGAACATTTATTATTATTCAATTCAAAGAAGAGTTAAAAGAGTTAAAATCAATGTTTAATAAATAAAACTATTTTAATATAGGGTTACACATAAGATAAATTTGATTATAAATATTCATTAGAAATATGAAACTATTTACTACATAATGGTATTATATTTATAATTTTTATACCTTAAATAATTTAATTTATTTATGAAACAATGGTGATGTAGTAATTACCTTATTAATGAAATATTAAAATACATGATATTTTAAATACACAAATAAATGAAATTTTAGACTTTTTATGAATTCCACTAATTTTATAGGTTAATATGTCATATTAGGGTTGGTTATATGAATTGTTTTTGAAGTAATAATGTTGTTTTAAAGTTATCAAAAATAAAATACCAAATAGTTTCAAGATTGACAGAAAAGAGTTTTTTGAAAACAAAATTATATTATTAATTGATATTATATTCCTAAAAATCTATGGTTCGGAAAAAAGACTTATATAATTATAGGTGTATCATTACTGAACCACATGGGGTTCATTTAGAAGTATATAGTATGTTTATTAACCATATAATATATAAGTACAAAGAGACATGGTAAATGTCAAACTATTTACCTAAAGGATAAATATAAAAGTTATGGTTAATATAGTGACACAAACCTATATAAAACCTATTGGTTGAGTGTTTATTGACCCATCCTCAGATTTTCCTTTATATAATCCATTTTGGATCCATTAAAAACTGATAATTATTTTTTTATAAAATAATATTTCTAGCTTTTCCTAAGGTGCCCCTCACCCCTCTTATAAAAGGGAACTCACCCTTCGATCTAATTCAAACCTTCAAGGCCCTTTGTATCGGCCCACCTATACCCAAATATCCTCTAAAATTACCTAACTTTATCCTAGAGGCCTTCATTTAGTCATAAATCCATCTTATGGATTTCTATTGATCAAATCAAAAGGAACAACCCGAAGAAGTGGTAATAATTTCACAACCCTCTTTCAAGTTCTTTTCTTCTTCCACTTCTTCTTTATTTTTTATTTCCATTCTAAAATAATAACTCCATTATATTGTATATAATGCGATGTTATTATAAATATCGTATATCCATATTCATTATTCTATCCATCAATTGAATGACATGTACGTACGACTTACCGTCTCCACGTCATGGTGTAGTTGTGATTCAATACATTATTATTTGGATGGGTATAATAATGATGTGTAATTTATGTAAATAATGAATATGAAATAATAATTATTCTGTATATAGGACATACCATCCAATTATATATTATTTTAGTAACAAAAGAATGATATTGTCACTCATGCATACATACGGATTACCGTCTCCACAAACGTGATGAGATTCATTCCCCATCGTATCCATTCCAGACTAATTTTCATTTGATGATTAAAAATAATGTTTAAAGACTTGATATCATTCTGGATATGAATATTATACATCCCATCCATAACAAATATTAATCACATAATAATGAATATAAAGGAAAACGAATCTGTTAACTCCCGAAATGACAATAATACTAAGATATTATTAACAAATCAATGTTAAAAGATTATATATGATATCATATTAATGTATATGATTATTGTATAATTTAATAACAATTATTTCACCATTATACAGGAGGTTAACCTACCCTCAACCATGGAAAAATACAAGGTAAGGTTTAATTTCACAATCTCTTCATTATCCAGGGTTGTTTATATGTAATTATCCACAGGGACCTCTTTATCAACCACGTCCATGTTTCTTAAAAATGTATTTCAATTTTTTTACTATTTACTATACAATGGGTTAAATTCATTTATACTCTTATGTGTTTTGAAAGGAATATTTCTTTCATTTTCCAAACAAGGAACATTTTAACCATTTCGACAAAATTAAGGTATGAATGTCTTTTTTAACTTATACGACAGGTGAAAATATTTTCCACCATTATAAAATCGTCGAAGCTTCCCTTACAAGCTTATAAGAATATTTTCAAAATAAATGTTTTATTTATAATTATGTGACTCTTAAATTATTTCAAAATAGAAAGACATATTTCTCTAAAAAGGGATTTGATTTCATCTATGTCAACATCCTTTGATGGATTTTAAGTTTATTTGAAGTTGATTTTTTATGATACAAAACTTATATAGTCTATTGAAGGTTTTGTGATATGTTTGAATATGGATGTGATATTTTCATACCATTCATGGTTTATGGTTAAGGTATTTTCATTTATTATTCTAGTTTTAATAAAAATGTTTATGATATGTTTAAAACTTTTCATATGAGGAATGTATTAGACTTAATAAGTAACGGGTGGAGCCCACTATAGCTCCTCGATGCATCGGTAGGTCTCATGAGACAACTAGATATATAATTGGTCGAGACCTTTACGAATTTTGATATATGGTTTTGGGTGAGGCCTTAATAATTTGTATACATCTTGCCCAAGGCCTTGAAAAAAAATTTCAAAATGACCGACATTATACATTCCCTCATTAGGAAAATAATATTGATGGTTCATGTGGACATTTGACTAGTAGAATACCCATGATTATATTTTATTATGGAATTATTTACTCAACTCATATTCTTGCTTATAATATAATCAAAACATAGTGCATCAGGTACCCCAAGATAATATAAGGGTTTTTTGTGTTTCATTATTATCATATTTTTTCATATAACACATGATAAAATTAGTTCTTTTATAAAGAAAACTATATTCATGGTTGCATGAAGTAAAAAAATTCCTAATATTAAATTAATTCAAAAAAATCACAAAATCTTGGGGTGTTAAATGTTGTTTTATTTTAATGTATTATTGGGCGGTAAATTAGAAAAATCATATTTTAATGATGCTTTATGATCAAATATTCTACTCTATTTTTCATTGGACTTATATTTTTATATTGAAATATTTCATTAAATTAAAGATATTTTTTATCATATAAATTATCTAATGTCATCAATTTATCATTTTAGGAAACCAATTTGGAGACATAAAAGTTATGATTTTCTATTTTGTGTTCATCCTAATGGTATACAAGTTAAGTATTTTATTGTTTTATTTATTTAACGATCTGTTATAATGATGATTACTACAAAGCAACAATTACTTGATGATATTATTCTATGAAGAAGATGATCTACCATTTTTTCAATTATTATTGTAACTGTTATATGTACATGTTATTGAACAATTAATCTATCTTATTCTCTTTAAGTGTTGATTAATTGTACTTAATCATGGTGGAGCTTCATCTTGATGCACTAATCGGTGGCTTTCAGGGTTCCAAATAAAATAATCTTATTTTGTGTGTGGTCTTAAATAACTGTACTCAGTTTTATATGTCCTCAATAAAAGGACATATTAAGTGAAAATCATAAATATCGAGGAGATATTATTGGTTCAGTGGAATAAGGTATCATTTTTCATTAAACCACTATATAAAACAACCAAATTTTTTGAAACATAGTAACAAGGGTCAAGAGTTTTAGAAAAGAGGGTGACAAGATATTACAATATCTAAATAATATATTATGTATTCCACCCATAAATCCAACAATGATGGATCCATGTCAATGAGATGAGGTCACTAGTCTCTCATCATCGACTCAAATTCCCTATCCTCGTGAGAATCATAACCATGCTTCCAATGATCCCATATCAGATGTATAGACTTCCAATGAATAACCTTCATATCAGAATCAGAAATCTGAATAGACTTTTCAGTCAGATGAATTACATTCTTTATAAATTTCCTCAAACTCAAGACAATACGAGTTCCAAATAGATACATTCTGATATAATACAAAAGAAATATGTTACTAATTGATGTAATTTTAGGTGAAAATTACAAATGGTAATACATGTCTCTAACATTCTTAACAACCTCAAATAGTCCCACATATCTTGAAGATAATTTCTATTTTTTTTCCCGAGATTACATTGGTTGAAGTAATGTAAAATTTTAAAAATACCTGGCCAAAAATTGAAAACTCCAAAGAATAACAATGACGATTGATATAGGATATTAATCATCTCTATGCCATCCCCATTCTCTGATGAAACAAATGAATATAGGTTTCCATCTACCAAACTAAACTTGTCCTAACATGGGAATCTTCACCAAACTCTTGCTAACACAATTGATATTTTCATTGATAGATATACCAGGCATCAAAGGGATCCATTATAACATTTGAATTGAAAATGTTGTTACATGAAAACAAAAGGATACACAAGTGGTTATCCCAAGCTCCACCAAAGTTTAGAATGAACAAAATGATTATATCTTCAAAAAAAATATGTATCATTCTCTTTTTCCATTTATCTGTGGATGATATGCCATCCTCAAACTGACATGCGATCACAACGTCTCCGAGATGACTCTCCCAAAAAATGAGATAGAAAACATGGATCTCTACTAGATACAATAATATTAAAAACATGGGGAAATTTAATGATCTCCTATACATACATGCCTCAAATATTCTCAAATTTAGTTTTCCATGAATGTGGATAATGTGATCTGAATTAGTAGATTTATCAATCACTACACATATCAAATTCATCCCAAAAGTTGTATGTTGTAACCCATGAATGATTTATATAAAAATATCATCCCAAATAAATGTAAGTAAAGTAAATGTCTAAAAAACATGAGTATTTTGTGTTCTCCTCCATAGCATGTTGAAATGTTTAAAAATGAGAAAAAAATCACAACTCTCTCATATCATGCACATAAACTAGAATCGTCTCCACATGTCATATTACATCATCATGGTTATATAGTTCACCACTCAATAAGAACTATTGTAGTCTCCCATATTAGATTTTGTTATGGAATAAAGTATTACATATCAATTTTAAAAACCTTAGAAAACCTAAAAAGAGAATAACTACCCACTAATAGTCTCCCAACTCGATGAGAGTTCTTAATTACATGAAACACACGTTTGTTATCTTTTTATGAAGAATCATATTAAGAATAAAAGTGGTCAATTAAACACATCCCAAAAAAACCTCAAACCCTTCCTCTTAGAATCCCAATTTCATAAATAATTATATCCATTAAACTCCAAAGTTCAAAATATTCTTGTATAACCTCGGTTGGACGTTTCCTGCTTAACGCATCAGCAATAACATTCCCCATGTCGTGGGTGTATAGAGCTTAAAATGACATCATTAAATGTACTCTACCCATTTTATATGATAGAGGTTAAACTATATTTTGAGAAGATATATCTCAAGACTTATTGGATGGAATAAATGGTAATGAACTTTTTGAAATTTCATTGCTGAAAAATATTTACAGTACGCATCACAGGTGATATTTAGAGATCATGAAAATGATAGTTCATATTGAATGGCCTAATATATTTGAAACTTTAAGGAAACACATAATCACCCAACAAGATAAAATATCCCAAAAACCAAGATTGATATTTCATAAGAGGCCACATATCCCTGCCGAGCAACTATGAGAGTCAAAAAATGGGCATAAGTCAAAAGATTCTTCAACTCAGCAAAATAATTCAATCACATCAAACCCATAAGAAAATAACTCTTTTATAATAGAAATACATCCTTGTAGAAGCCATACTGGACAAATATTTGACAAACTAGTGGTAATTTCCCACTAGACCCATGATGTTCCAAACAAGAAAAAATATTGTAGTTGGTCCCATGTCATTAAATCTTTCACGTTCTCATGATAAAATAAAATCCATTGTAATGAGACCACATGTCCCCATAAAAACACGTCCTAAGTAGAGAAATTGTATTTATATATCTCTTCCACAATTCATTTATCTCTCAGAATTTCCAATACAACTCTCAAATAATTAATATGATCCTAATTGGTTTTAGATATAATCCAAATTACATCCCAAATAACACTATGATTAAATCTAAATACCCTTGGAATATATTATTCATCATTTCTATAAAATCTAAATGATAATTTGTTAAAAAAAATACGTAAAAATATACACATAATTTCCATAACTACTCCTGAACATGGTTTTTGGAATATAAAATTCTTATATTCCAAGGTGGTGATAACAAGGCCAAATATCAATATTTGAGAACAAGTATTTTACTATTAGATTGTAAAATAGATTATAAATTCCCAGAAAGGGATAGTTTTTATTTACTATAAGTCAATTGAGTTTTTGTTAATCATGACAATGTAAGAGTTTCACATTATATTTACAAGTAAAAAAGAACAGGCACCACCCACGGTGACACAATGAGGAAAATAAATCCTTTATCCAAAAAATCATCTAAATGAGTCTTTAATTATTTAAAATTATCCAGTTCCATGTGGTGAGAGGTAATATAGATATTTTAGGTACATGGTACCATGTTAATAGAAATTTCCACCTACCTTATTGGTGAAAATCTAGAAATGATATATGGGAACATTTTGGGAAAATTGAAGACCATTTGAGGAAGATATCTAATAAAAGATTCTATTTCCATGTCAAAATAAAATGTAGATATTACCCATACCAACACCAGAAAAAGTAGTTTGGATATACACAACTTCGAGTCCCATTCTTAATGGAAAATACAACACACCCCATCAGGCATAGTATTTGAGATCCACCAAATATAAAAGTCCATAATGGATTTCTAGTAAATCATCCCATCCATTACATGAATTTCATCAAGATATTTCATATTGGGAACAATAAAATCCAAATTGTTCTCGATTTTTGATAAAGAGATAACACTGGAAGGGCCTCATAGACCATGATCTCTCTTTTTTCAGATGAGTGTAGCAATTTCCATCAAATATTGAATAATATCTGTAGGATGTTCAGTAAAAATCACAATATTAGTTGATATAAACAAATGAAATACCCCAATATCAAATAAATTTGTCACTAGATATGAAGCTATAGTGATGGTACTTATCACATTTAGTAGACCTGCATTAGCTTCCTCTAAAGACTCATTTACAACATGAAGAGGATTTGTTCCTAATATATGTGGATAAAACACCTTAGTATATCAATAATTTGATTTCAATGATGTGTAGATAGGTTCTAATGATCTTGTTCCTCCATGAGGGGTAGAGAATATAGGACCAAAATTCTGAAGGTGGAAAAAACAATCTTAAGAAACATAGATCTCTAATGCCTCTATAAAAACACGATTCAAATGTCTGATCTTTCCACATTGAAAAAAATGGGGCTATATAAAACCTCAAATAATGTATGATTGTGACCTTCCCAAATAATCCACTAGAATACTCATCCCACTTCCACTTCCCTATACAGTAACTAATAAAACTATCACTGGGAGTAAGAGGAACTCCTATCAACCCTAACTTCCATTCCTGGTCAAACTAATCTCTCTAGTTTCAATCCAAAACAACTGTATAAAAAGTTAAATTAAAAATGAAAGCATGATATATAATATCATATTGAAGGACCATATCAAATCATTGAACCTTCAGTTATTCGTTTTTTTACTTTTATAGTGGAAAATTAATCGTATTTAGAAAAACATTATTCATTTTAGTTGTGGTTTCATCGCCTCTATAGAGACTAAAAAACTCCATTTATTTTATCAAGAAACATAACTTCATTATAGAAATGATATGTTAAATGAGATTTGAAGACCTTAAACTCCAAGACCTCTTGTTGCTTCACTATAATCATCAAATCCAACAACCTACTATGGGTCCCTTCAAGATTGAAGGTAGCACGCTTCAGTTTTTTTAAGTTAGACATTTTTATAATCTCTAAAATAATGTTAAAAATTAACAACATATCCATTGTCTATTGAAGCTAATTCTAGGCTTGGAAATACGGTGGTATCTAGTAAAAAAATGCTTGATAATGATTTCGATTCTAATTCCTTTGAGGATAATATCATAGCATTAATGATAATTTTTGTGAGTACCTATCTAAAACATGGAACATATTCACCACTATCTCTATTAGATCTTGAAGAAATATATGGTTTTCTTACTATAGTTTATTGGTATCTCCCTCTTGAGGTTTTTCCAATGAACTTCTTTAGGGAATGTTGTTACACAACCTCTACAGTAAAAAAACAATGGAATAGATACTCAAATCATCAAGTCAGTCAAGAGATATGGGAATATAAATTATATCAATATAAATAAAAAGATGAGTACATGAATTTAAATTGATAAAATATTGGAAAAATACTATAACCAGATCACTTTATTCCTAAAATAAACTTTTTCCAATCCCCAATGGTGACCCAAGGCTTGAAAAAATGATAGATGGCCATAAACTCCCTTGTAACTACCACTTGAATCATGAAAATATTAACCCCTGTCAATAATACCATCCCAAACTTCATATTGAAATCAAAGAGAGATGAAAAACCTCCAATGAAAATATTTTTAGATAATATAACACAAATAACCTGGTACACAAATACCCGAGCTAGCTTTGACAATATATAAATGGTGTTCTTCATCCTTATAGTCTAGTGACAAGTTCCAGTGCATCAAAAAAATGGTCAAAGTAAATTCTTCCCCTGTATAAATAATTTGAGGAAAAATTAAATAATAATAATCAATGAAGTAATTTTTTCGAAAATTATTCTTGGACAAAAATACCACTTCCATAAAGATAAATATCACAAATTAATACATCATAAAAAGACTTAAACACAATATATATCAAGAAAAAGTCTCACAATCCTTATATAAAAAGAGTAGAGAAGCTCCAAAAGTCACCACCACCTCTCCTAGTCCCCCTTAATCGATCACAACCACCACGTCCTTTTGGTGATTTCCTTTTTCCTAGAAGTGGAATTAAAGATTTTATATACTCCCTATGGAATAGTTAGAGTGTTTCAATAACATCCTTGTAGGATTACATAAAATTCTCAATAAGAAATTCCCATACAAATAAACCATTTATCCTTCATTATAAATAAACATAATTCATGTAAAATAACCTTCAATCTTATTAGTAAAAATAATAATTCAAATTAATTAGATGGAAAGTATATCATAATATCCTCAAATGAACATTTTACATATACATAATGGAATGAAATAAATATTCTATATTCCCTATCTTGTAATAATCTAATCAATATCATGAAATATGTTCATAATCCAAGAGGTTAGTAACTTACTCAATAAAATATCTTGGTACTTCTCCACCAATCAACTTGGCTCAATTTTGTGAACACTTCACTAAGGCTCGAGACTTCGAGAAAAAAATAACCAACACCCATTCTAGGGATATCATGCAAAACATGGTTTAGGAAGAGTTTTCATCATTAATCCATTCAAATTGAGTAAGATTCCTAACATGTTTTTTCTATTCAACCACTAAATACAGGAGATCAAATGTGATTTGAATCAATAAATCAATCAATCACGTGAAATTAATTAATTTCAATTCAATTCATCAATAAATGTTCAAATTAAAAATTAAATGTCCAATATTCAATTTTAATTTCAAAACCAAAAGCAAGGTTTTCATCATGTTTGGGAATTTCAAAATCATCATTTGTTTAAAGGAAAATTTCTAATTAATCAACATCAAAATACTTCTCATTTCAAAATAATTCTAAAAAATATACCTAAAAATTTCAAAGACAATGAAAAAGGGTTTAATTTTTCAAATTCTATTCATTTTCAAAATAAAACATCGATTTATCATAATTCACAGTTTAAAAAATAATTGATAATAAATTTCATCATAAGAAAAAGATTGATGTTTCAATTTTTGGGAAAATCATTATCGAATCACATACCATTAATCACATAATCCCACAGTAAATCTCTCGTTATGAGATTTACCAGTGGATAATAAATGTTGAGAAAGTTGAAATAGAAATACCTATAATCAAAATAAATAAAATCATGTTTTATATCCATATATGACGTGAAAATGTGTCACACTCAAAGTGGGAAGGGTAGTTGATAAGTATGGGGTATTCCAAATAAAAGGGATTTCATTTACTAGAAGGAGATCAGGCACATCCCAAAGCACAATGATAAGAGAACAATATTGGATGGTGGAGAAAATTCCCCTCTCAAGGGCCTCCAAAATTCAATGGATTTAATTAGGATAAAATGTGAGGTTTTTACATGTTATAAAAGTGGTTTGGGGTTTTTAATTATAATTTTTTGGTATTAAAAAATTTTCACATGGTTTTTCTGGTTGGGCCACATGGTTAGTACTAACCATGTTCAAAATAATGTTCCCCCATTGAGATTATAGGAAGGGTGAATGGTTTGTACACATGGTTAGACTAACTATTATATAAACTTAAAACCCTCCATTTTCTAAGCCTGTATGGTTTGGAGTGGAGGCCCCATGGTCTACACTAACTATGTACTAAATGTGTTCCACCCTCAAGAACCATCACACATGAAATATAGTTCACTAGGCCAAACAACACGATATTCCCTAACTATATACCAACTTTTCATTTCCAAAAAACATTCAAAAATTTACTAAAGAATCCAAAAAATACTTGGAATGTGACCCAAACGATGAATGTATAAAATATGTGTTATAAGTACCGAAAGTATGTAATATCATGTTACACATAATTTTTGTAATTATATCTTTGGAATATTTATATGAAAATACTTCTAAGATCATCAAACAATGGAGGTACCCAATAATGGATGAAACATTATATTTTGTTTCAAAATAATTTATTAGTAATTGTCGTTGTTTAGTTACAATAATGATGTTATCGATATTGAAAATACTATATGTTCCAATTTGGTTTTTATAATATTGAATTATCAAGGAAAATCACAAAACCATCTTTATGTTCGTTAGGAAAATTAATAAATAAATAAATAAAATTATATTTTTTAAAATGTTAATGAAATATATCCTGAAATAGTTTTTCTTCTGAAAAATATATAAAAGATTATTTCCATTTAAAGCTAAAAATTTTGATACTATCTGATCGATATTCAAAAAAAAATTGTAACTATGTTGGATTGAAACATTATATGTAATATGGAATTAATGTCCATTACTCAAAAAAAATTTATAGAGAAATTTATTCCTACAAGATTATATATATTTTTACATAAAAATATAATTAAAATTTTAAATGGAGTTTTTCACATTCTTCAGAAAAAATTGGGTGATAATTATAAACATAATAATTCTTGAAAATTATTAGGAATTAATTTTAATGGAATATTTTCATTTATAGATGATATTTTCACCTTTATTATCTACTCTCATTATTCAAATAACATTTTATTTATCTAAGTAATTTAATTTTAGAGAAAACATACATAATAAATGGATATATCCCAAATATGTTTATTTTTATATTAGATTTTTCTAGAATATTTATATTTTCAAACTCATTACATGTTTAGTTTATTATTCTATATTAATTGTTTTAAAAATTTCTATGTCATTTGAGTTTATTTATTAGAAATAAAGCTCAACTAGATTCTTGTATTATGGAAGGTCATACGGAGGAAGTGTGTCTCACATAATGGTTGGGGTATTTATATAATATTGACACATGATTTAGTCAATTTAGATGTTTTGATGGTAACATAAATCAATTATCTCCTATAATAAATCAATAAACTTCCCAACATTAGGACATCATGTTCCGAAAATATCATAAGATTCATCATCTCAATGAGATTTTATATATGCACATTGATATGTGATTCTCAATAGTGATATTTTGTTACTTTTCATTTAATAACTAAATATGAAAACAAATTGGCATCTTTATAGTCATGCATGAAATGAAAAATAGATAAAAAATTATTAACAATTATTTTATTTATTGGTTTTAATATCATGTAACATCATAATTAATTTTTTATTCATTATATTTGTATTTAATTATTATATTTATCTTATAATATTTATATTGAAACATTTAGATCATTAGTTATGATAATCAAGATGTAGAGCCATATTATTTGAAATATTTGGAATAAGGACCTTTGAAGTGATCTATGAGATCCAATGCTTATAATATTAATGGATTTTTGTTTCATAAAATTTTACAATAAGAAGTATTGAAAATAAAAAATCGTTTCGTATTCAAAAAAATTAAATAATTTAAATAATATCAAATTTTCATTAACAATATTGAATAGAATAATAAAAAATAATTTACAATTTTGTTTAATTCAAATGAATGTAGGTCTATATATATATGGACATATGTAAATTCATGTTAAAATTAACATATGTCAACTTATTATGATTGACTGATATTAGTGGGAAATAAGAACATGATATTTAAATTTTGGATTCAGAAGTTAAATTGGAATATTTTGTGTATGATATTGTCAATGAAGGGTTGATCTTATATAGCTCTTATGATTCCATATAACCCATTAGAGACACTCCCAAATACATCATGTACACTCCTTAAATTTTATATTCTCCCATTTATTTAATATAATCCTTCCAATATAGTAAATATTCATCAAGTACATTCCAAACATCCCTTGCATCACTTTATTATCTATGTATTTTAAAGGGGTAAGATTGAGTAGCTATGGAGTTGTTGTAGATTGAGCATATGGTACAATAGTTACCATTACATGAGTATTGGAGGGTGTCCATTATTTTTATATAATTGTTATTGTAAAAAATATTACATACATATAATATTTTTTGAATATATTTTTTTAATGTATTTCAACAATCAAAATAAAAAAATAGACATGAATACATCATATGTTCATAAGTAATGTAATTTTACGTAATTTTATCCATTTATAATTTTTTAGGGAGTCTATAGATGATTTTATAAGATTTAATTGAAAAATATTATGCTATTTATCATGTGATAATATGTCAATTCCATCAAATATTACGATTAGAGTCATATTCCCATCTATTGGTTGAATTAAATTTTTCATAAATAATAGAATGTAAATCTATATAAATTTTTATTATTTTTCTGATAATATTATAAACTGTAATTAAATTTATTTTTTCATATATAATAAATAATTTCTTTTCTGTTTTCAATGCACTATCTAATTAAAAAGGTTAATATTTTAAATTACATTTACTATAGAAAAAAGATGCACAAGAAGCTATAATATTATTAGAAATTATGGAGTGTGGATCATCTAAGGGTAACCAGTCCCACTTATTACAGTATTTAGGATGTTAGATTCCAATTTCCATGTGTTTTATTTGAATTTCAAAATTATATAGTCTTCTTTTTTATCATTTTACTTAAATAAATATATTTCATTTTTATAAAAAATTATGATATTATGTTTTTAATTGTTGTCTTTATTATGTTTTTTATGTAAACACTGAATTTTTTTAATTACGTTCAAAACTGAATATTTTTGAATTTCGTATTTTTTTACGTAGAAAATTCAGAATATTGATGATATCTGATGATTATATTTTTTAATTAGTGTCTTTTTAAAATACTTCTAAATAAATAAACCACTTATATTAAATTTTTAGTGGTTTTTCTGAAGATACCAATTTTCTCATGAGACGCAGATCCTTTATATTCAAGATTAATCATTTATTTTATACTTATGGAAGTGACCACCAAAATGAAGAATGTTTCAATCATGTCTAGAACTTTTTTTATGTCCAAATCCATTGATTTTGGATAAAACAGGTAGAACAAATTATTATTTTTAAACTATGAACCATAGGTAACATGGTTATGATAAACCATAAAAGGTATTATAGAGGGGGAATAGGATACGCATGGTTTACCAAATAATGAACCTATCTGTAACACTTAGTTACACTTAGTTTATATGTATGGATAGTTGGCGAATGGTTTGGCCTAACCATTAAGTCAAACACAGAACCCTTTAAAAATTTGGTGAAATTCTAATTTATCTCATTCCTTATTTTATGTTTATTCCCATCTATTAATTACCCATTTCATGAAGCACCTCTGCACCAACATGGATTTCTCCCATTTCCAACCACACTAGTCTTTGAGCATGATTCGTAATCAGGACTCAGAATCTCTCCTCGTTGGTTTCATTTGATATCCAATGGAAATATATTAAAAACTCTTTCATCCTTTCTTCATTTATCATTCCACATGGAATACTCAATCTATGTGATTAAATATTCTATATTTTTATGTTATTTATCTATTTATTCCATTTCTCCTATTATAAACCAAGTTTGAAGCTAAAAAAATGAAGAGTAATTCCCATCTATAGTAGGTGGTCTAGTTATTTTCCCCAAATGTATCAATGTTATATTTTGTGTTGTTGGGCCACATTCCATACATTCTGATCAATGCCTCATGAATTAAAAATTATTTAGGTGAATTGATAAAACCTATATTAATGTTTCCCTATAAATAAAAATTTAATTTTGAAGGATTAACACCTCAACATGATCCATTCTGTAAGGTGTTCCTTTATTAAAGGCCTATGAGCATTATGTTTTGAGGAACATTATACCACCACATAAGTTGAATTGATTTAGCAATTCCATATGAAATATAATTTTAATTAAACTAAGAGATAGTAGTAATAAATTTATATAGGCCCGTACTCTTCTTATTTATAGCTTGAGTTATATGTTTTAAATGAAATGGAATACTTTAATTAAGTGCCATTTCTAATTGGATGGGTTAAACATTATCCATGGCCATCCATCATGTCATGCTAGTAGAAATATGAGGGTATCTATTAAAAATTTCATAGAAGGGATCCTTAATCAAAATAATTTATAATATTTATACATGAATTATAACATTACTGAAGTGATACATGAGTTCTTACATAGAATTTCCTATAAGGGATCACAAGGAAGATGGTTGTATATCTCCCCATGAATGATACTTGGTTCCCTAGTTCATTACCTTGGATTGGATTAGTGGGAAATTTTATTGAACCAAGCCACAAGGGATACCATATTCCCTATTGGTATACCATGGAAATGATGTAATATTTATTCCTAGATATGGTAACATGAGATACACTTCAGTTACTTATACTGAAATCCTTAGAATGACTCATATGGAGAGGATTTTTTATATACTCTATGTTGATGGAAACCAAGGATCCTTATATAGAACACCATAGTAATATCTGGATGTCTTTTAATATTTTAAATTTAAGTGACTTCAATGTCATAGAAAATTTTGAGATATGGAGTATTCTTTACATACAAAATGGAATATTTATTCTTCCTTCTAGAGAAGATTCCATGACAAATAAAGAACCCCCTATAACTATGCCTGTACTCTTTGGGTTTACACCTTAGGTCTTGGTCAATATTATATATCTATAAATATACACACATATATGTTCATATATTGATGATGTATATATATATATATATAAATATATATTTATATATATATATATATTATATAAAAGGTGACACCTTTTCCTAGATATTACACCTTAGACCGAAGCAATTAGATTCGGTTAGGTGCCCAGTGAGGAACCCTGATTGTTGTGATTTTTTAATTTAATGTCATACATTGGTTATTACCTAGACACTAATAATTTTATATGCATGAATTTTATAGTTATATACACCATTTTTGGGGGCCTACTGAATATATCTCAAACCCTATTTTGTCTTATGTCTGATACCTAAACAGACTTCATGGATCGAAGTAGATGAAAAGGGAAGCATCCAGCTTTGGATTCGTGAGTTACTTTACTAGGTTAGAGTATGAGAAAAGAGGACTGATCTTATTCTTGGGATTCTATTGGAGATTTGTTTCTTCCATTTTTCAATATCATGTTATATATGTATATTACTATTCCTCAATGTTTTCCTATTTTTTATAGCATATACGCATGAAATCATTTTATATATGATATTACTTATGTATTTAACAACATATTATATATAAATGACTTGTGAATATGAAATTTTATTATTATACAATTTATATTTTTGTTTTTTTGTATATAGATATGCTACACTTAGATCACGAGGGAATAGTATCCCCACCATAGCATCATATACCCTCACTTCTTGTCGGCATCCTTTCTCCAATGTGGAGGCACATTGGAGGTCATGTGTCCAAATATTTTCAGTTACCTATCAGTAATCCATATATATGACGTTACAATGTGGTATCAATGGATCTTTTAATTTTGTATTACTTTTTTTATTATTAGAAAGTAGACTATGAATTTTTTAAAATAAGATAATGAGACTACACCTAAGAGTGGATAACCCACATATAAAAAAAATCAAAATTACCTAGGATGGTATAATTTTGTTTGGGTTTTCTTCCTATTATTGTTGTACTGAATTCACCATTTGGTGATCCATATGGTTTGTGGAATTAGTAATATTACTATAAATATTTTCCATTGTCCTTGTATGGAATGTAGATATAGACCATGCATCCTGTTAAGCATTTGACGATTCATGTTTCATATATATCTATGTAATATCTATATTATTGGGTGTATTTTATTCTATATATCAGCAGTTCCATAACTTCAATATTTGGAAATGTGTTAATGTTACAAACATATATTTAATAATTGGATTAATTAATGTTTTTTCAATAACCAAAATGGTTCTTTCCTATATAGTATGATTGTGTAAGCTTAATTAACCAATTACAACATATTTGATCCACGTACCACTTGTCTCATGGGTTGAAACATTGCATGATTTTGATTAAATGAATGTTTATTGTATTTTACAAAGATTTTATTTCTATAAATGAGGAATGGTGATTCATATACTTAAATAATTTTATATGAACTATTACATATTTATTAAAAGTGTAAGGGTCAGGTGGATGTCACATGATGTTCTATTTGCAACTTATATATCATGTGATTTTATAATAAGGGAATGGAGAATCATCTAATAGGACCATGATATATGTATAAATAAATGAGTTTTTATTTAAATTATTAAATAATATTGATACAAATAAATAGGGATGTTAATTTCAAAGCCAATGTTGTTTTCTTCTATAACTTGAAACTGACTCTCCATATATTGGGACCTTCACTATGTGTTGTGAGACCTAAACCCTTACCTAGGCATACTGGTGGGTTGCATAGAAGTCTCTTATGATAAATTATGATCATCTACACCATCTAAACCTAGATTTATGTTCAATAAGATTAGTGTGACTTTTATATAGGAAGGATATATACATATCGTTTCATTTTATCTTGATATCTACCTTGTTCTCAATTTCTATTCTGTGGTGTGTGTTTGGAATTATATTGATATTCCCCCATGAATCCCTTGGGTTATAGTCCAAGATTGTGTCGATGACCATGCTCCTAATGTGGTGGGGACATAGCCACCAATATTACCATTTTGGGTGCCTCAAGTGGTACGCCTTTATATTCATAATCATGGAAATGATGCTCTATTATGGGAGAATTTCATTCCACTAGTACAATAAATACAACGAGCCTTGTGACCATCCCCTCCTGTGGTAGAGCTGGCATTAGAGTTCCAGAAGAAGAACCCTTCTCTTTTTTAGGGGAAAGTGTCCCTCATACTGTAGATTCATGGTTAGAGGCCATGTTATCAATATTCAACAATTTAGGGATTCATCTATACTTGAGGTTCAATTTCATGACTTATATTCTTTGTTATTACCCTAGTCTATCATCATCAAGGTATGGTCTAGGCATACTTTTTGATTGTCTTCTTTCACATCTTTTTCCCTCAAATGCTGAGAGAGGACTATATTAAGGAATTTTTTCACATAAAACATGGTCATATGACTATGATATAGTATTAAACTCATTTCATTGAACTTAAAAACTTCATACATACTCATGATGGTGATGACTCGATAACATACATACATTTTGGGAAGGTTATTATATATGACATCCAATCACAGGTGAATATATTTATGTTGACCATTATTTCCGCTATAGTTTACTAGGACACCATCACCATGTAAAACGTGAGGAAAGATGAATCTATGGGAAAGAGAGGTTCATTACTGAGAAACCAAATTATATCATCTAGTGTAAATAATGATCTCTTGTATCTCCTCATGAGGGAACTGGTAGTAAGATGGTATGAATTGATAATTATGTGGTGTTTCACCAGTGTAGAAGGTCATGACATATGATGAACTACTGCACCATGGAAACTCATGAATCCAATGACTATAGAAAGATGGGTAAACTTCATTATTTTTTCAGAACATTCCCTATAGTACCTAGTGAGATGTAATATGCACCAAATCCATATTTGGGAGAAAGATCAGCAGTACCATATCGGGTATGGAGCTGGACTACTAACTTCCATTTAGGTTGAGTTATGGGATGTGGTCATGTAATCATGTCATATAATGTTTTATACCTGTATAGATGGTATACTCAAGTTATTCAGTCTATAGTTCATGTCCATGAATTTGGCCGGATATATGTAGTACAACCAATGTGATAGGTTCATATCTTTGTACCTTCCACTATGTTCGGTACTATTATAGTCTCATATAAATTAGTGTATATTTTATTTGAAACTGGTGAATCCGGATATTTTATATCGGTAGTAATTAAAGAATTTTGAGGCCTAGATAAGGATTGCATTTACATAATACTGACTCTCGAAAATCATTTGGAAATCTTATTTTAGATAGTTTGATGATGTATGGAATTAACCATTGATATGGGTGGTTATCATTTTTTATGTAACCCATTTTACCTTGAGATAATGGGATTCACTATCATAATTGGAATGGAATTCTTAGTAACATATCCTTATCAAAATGATAGTTATTTCAAAAGGAATTATTTCACATCACCCAAGGGTGGTACATATATTCATAATGTCTAGTGGAATTTCATTATGGTTCTTGTTAAACTAGAGCATGGTGGTATGGATATATTTACATCTGATTGTTTTTTCTCATGAGATATAATTGAACGTGACATATCGATTTCCCACTCATAATAGATCATTTCAAAAAATTCTTCCCTCATAAATTTTATAGGTAACCTCCAATGAGAGTGGTGGATTTCACTATTCAAAAAGTTTCAGGAGTGGTACTGATGTCCATTCCTCCTTACAGGATGGAACATAATGATATGAATGAACATAAGAAGAAACAAGAGGACTAGAAAACTAAGGGTTATTTTTGACCCAATACTTCACCATAGGGTTCAACTATCCTCTTCACCATGATGGTGGATGGTGCCCTAAGTATATATGTGAATTATTGAAGACAAAAGAATATTATATTTAAGAACCTAAATCCATTACATCAAATAAATGACCTCCTGGACAAGCTCTAGGAATTTCGGGTTTTCTTGAAGATGTTTTTGAGTTCAGACGATCACTTGGTACATGTGAGACCATCATACATACCGCATATATAATTATGATCTTGATGTGCATTATATGATTATTGGTTCATGTTGTTATGTCTCATTAATGCACTAGATGTTTTCATGGATCCAAATAATTTCATGTTCCACCCATATCATGATTTATTTATGGTAATAACTATGTGCAATATCTTTGTGTATTATTGTACTCAACATGACCATAAAAACTTATTGATATCATACTTAATACACTTATGTATCACTATTTATATTATAATATCACTGAATTCCACTTTTGGATCATCATGGTTTACATCCTAAGTGACATCATCTTAAAAGAATGAGTTTTTATTGACCTAGAGAAGGCAAGAGCATTATTTTCATGGGAATATACCATGAATTTACATGAAACATAGATTTTAATTTGGATTTATAGGTATTATATGAATTTTATTTAGAACATTACATGAAAAGAAGAACCTCTTATAGTGTTGACTAAAAAAGTTGTTATGTTATTTTTGGGTCTGAAACCTATGAAACATCATTCTAGAAATTTAAAGGAAGATTAACTTCAGCTCTGATCCCGATTATTCTTGATCCAGAGAAATGTTATATAATTTATTATGATGCATCATATATCGATTTAGGATTCATCCTAATATAGGATGGTAGATTCTTGTAATGTGTCTTCTGTTATTTGAGGCCTCAATAGTGAAATTACCCTACACATTTCCTTGAGTTGGTAGCATTAGTTCATGCCAGGAGTTTCTAGGCGTGATATATTATGGGTGGGAGGTTCGGGCTGTATACAGACCACAAAATTCCCAAATGAAACTTTACACAATAATGTATAAATATTAAATAGTTTAGATGGGAGGTATACCTATATTATTTATATTATGATCATTCATATACACATGGAAAAAGAAATGTTATTTTTTGATGGTCTATGTCAGAACACTCAGACACATGTTGTTCAGGATTCTAGTAGTGTGTGGCAGTTGATGGCTCTCTTTTTTTATATGAACATAGATGTATATGTGCATATGGAGTATTATATTATTATATATTTTGTAGTGACCTCATCACTTCTCAATAGAGTTAATATGACATAGCTCTTTGATCTTGATGGCTTGGTTCTATAAGATTATATTTTAGGTGGGGAACCACCACCTGGTTGGGTTATTAGGAGGGATGAGATCTTGTGTATTCATAGGCATGTCTAGTTTCCCATATAAATTTGTGATTAGTTTATGTGAGATTATCATTCCTATATTTGGGTGGTTATTCCTAGCTTTAAAAAGATGTACCATGATTTACATCGCTAGAATGAGTGGCTTAGTATTAGAAGAGAGATAGATGGTTTCATTATTAGGTGCTCCACTATCAAATGGTAAAGGAGGAAAACCAGTGAATAAGAGTGATTATATATCCTTTTCCCATTCTAAAATTGAAATGGTATGACTTTTGACACACAAATTTAGAGAAGGCCAGCATCAGGAGGATAACGAGAAAACGTAGGAACTCGGGAGGGGAATAGAAGATTCCAGAACCCGGGAGGCATCTGTGCGCAAGATTCAGAGTATGTGTGCAAGAGTTCCATGACACACAAAATCTTATGTGCCCAATACAACGTTAAGGGAGATCTTCCACGTAGCTCCCATTTGCACGCCCAATGCGACGTCAAGCGCATGTTTGTGTGCAACGCCCCTTTGCGCGCCAAATCTAGCATTATGGGTGAGCTTCCGCATAGTGCTCATTTGAACGCCCAATTCAGCGTCTAGAATACGTTTGCGTGCCCAATGCATCGTCAACCAGAAATTTCTCTATCTCACCCTTTTTCACACCACCCCCAAGCACTACAACTATTAAACGAAATGTATCCCCCGCCTTTTAGGGATAGTAATTGAAGACAAAGTGATGTTCTGTTGTGAGAGAACTTCCTCTTCCGCAACCATGTGAAAACACCATGGCCTTCAATTATTGTATTTTTCGTGACAGGTCCCCCAAGGGTCCTCCTTTGGGTGGTCCCTCTTGGGCATGATTCTAATTAATTTCCTTTCACCCAATGTTTTTTGCGTGCAAGAGACCCCATTTCCGACCATATTTCTTCTACCTCAAACATCTCTTGCACGCATCCCCTACCGGTTTGCGGACATCCCCTTATAGTTTTTGCACAATCCTTCCATCTTACATGCAACCCTGCCATCTTACATGAAACAAGTCCATCTTGCATAGAGACCTTCCATCTTGCGCCTATCCTATTATTTTATTCGCGCTCCATGTGTCATCCTCCGCTCAAAGTACCATGGTCGAGCCCCTCTTATCCGCACCACACCTAAGTCACATTATCCCTTTCTGTGTGGCTATTAATTTTTGCACGAAGCGATTTGAAAGTCCCATGGGTAGTGCCTCACATTGCGTTGCTTCGCCTCATGCTTCGTAGAATAGGCACGCTAATAGCTATTTATTCTTTGACTAGCCACACTAACATGGACCCCTCATTTTATAACTCCACAACAAACCATCACCATAGAATTGCTGATGAATTCCCTCCCCAATGGGGGGAAGGTATTAGTTATGTAAGTCCTAAGGGGTGTAGAGTGAACCCACGTCGTCCGAGCTATAAGACACTAAACTGCCATGTGTCATTATCCTCAGAAAATGATGTAAAAGTGTGACCTCACCCCATGCGTCGAACACAGGTTTCCTCCACCATAGAAATTATACACAACCACTCGTCTCTAGGGGAGTCAAATCATTCCTCACATGGAATGAGATCCACTTTATTGGAGTGGAATTTTTCCACGGGGATAGGGAAACGACCTTGGTGAATGCCCCTCGCTTTTCTTGAAGGAGTTATTATCCCTTCCCCTCCTATATTCCTTTGTGCCAAGGGCCCGAGATGGGGTTGGGTGTCGAAGCCCTCATTTCTTCGGTTCCAAATTTTTCTCTCGCTAGGCTTTGTCGCCTCTTGGGCCTCCTTCCTGGAGTGAGTCCCAATCTCATTCTCCTTTGGATTATAACCACATGTAAGCCCCTATTTCCATTCTGGGATTCTAACCACGTGTAAACCTCTATTTCCTCTTTGGTCTATAGACTAAGCATAAGCCCCTGTTTTCATTTTGGGCCACTCACTACGTGTAAGCCCTACTCCACTTCCCATGGACGCACCTTTAACGACCTGACCATTAGGTCTTTGCTGCCTCTTGTTTCTCACATAGAGCATGACTTAAGTGGGCTTAGAGCAAGAACCGACCATGAAATCCTCTCTAGTCATCCTAGAGTGTATGCCCCACATACCATCCCAAACAACGTGGACTTTCATCCTTGCCAAGGAAAGGTACATAGAAAGCCTCCCATAGGTTCAAGCCCACCATACATGGGTCCTTACCACCTTCACGTCGATTCACTAAACCCATTCTAAACTATGTGGAATTTGATCCTCCCTAAGGTTAGGTACGTAGGAAGCCTCTCTGAGGTTCATGCCCAATAACGACTAGTTCTGACCCCCTTTACGTTGGACCTCCATCGTCCCATATCATGTTAAACTGAATTCCCCTATTCATCCTACATTATGATAAACTGCATCCACAATCCCGAACTACGTTGTATTTGATCCTTGTCTTCTAGATAGGGTACGTAGGAAGCCTCCATGAGTTTCAACCCCATCTAGAGGTAAGCCTTTGTGACCCCATCCGGTGGTAAGCCGTTATGACCCCATCCAGAGGTAAGCCATTGTGACCCCATACATCGGTAAGCAGTTTTGATACCATCCAGTGGTAAGCCGTTGTGACCCATTGCAGTAGTAAGCTATTGGGACCCCATCCATCGGTAAGCCGTTGTTAGTCCATGTCAGTGATAATATGTTGTCATCCTGAACCCAGCGGTATGCTGATGTCGTCCCTTCTGTTGGGACCCATATCACTGGTCTGTCCCAGTAACGTCTGACCAACTCTCCGGCCACTAATCATGCATAAGCCCCAGCATTTCATCGGGTCATTTTCCTTCGCACGCACCCCAATTTCATGCCCCAACCTAGAGGTTCCCCTTCCTCTGGGTCCCCTTCATATGGGTCGCCTCCTTAGGTTTCCCATCACTTCCCAAACTATGTAGACTTTGATTCCCTATAATAGGGATATGTAGGGAGTCTTTTCGAGACTCAAGCTCGACCTCACTGTCGTCCTCATGTTGGGTACATTTAATTATTCATCAACTCTCAACCCTAAATAATTCATCTTGATTCTTATCCGGGCCTCCACATCCTGGTGAGATCATACCAATTCACTTCTTCACTACTCCTAGAGGTAATCAGGTAACTAACCATGTTTTATCCCCAATATCAGTGATTCATCCATGGATGCACCAATCTGATCCACTCTATTCAGTGTTCCAATCAGTCTAATGCATATCCTCTAGATGTTATACCAACATCACGCCCCGTGTCAAACATAGGAAGATGAGGAAAACCTCATATACATTCCCATGGAAAATAGTTTTCCGCATTCAACATGGGATTCCTCGGGCTTTCAAACCCTCGAGAAACACTATAATAAGGGGAGAAACCTAGACGCCCAATTTTTCCAGTGTCCAGACATGCCGGTGATGTACAACGTGACTACTCCCCCGACCGAAGGTTTATACCTTGATCGGACCCTGTGGAATGTCCTGAAATATGATGTGTAATTAACCAGTGTCCATGAAGACATGGCACAGGTAAGAGATTCACGAACACCATCTTAATCTATAAGGGAGACCCATAATAGGTTAAGAGTTCTAAGGACGAATCCGTGGAAGGAAGAAACGACATCCCATCATCCTATTTTGATGAAGGAGAAAATGTCCTTGAATAATCAATGGATTCCGCCCTCCATGGAAAAGAGGGAATGTGGGGCAACAATTGTGTGTCCTCTACAGATGGATGTGCATGCACCAACAAAAGCGTTGGAAACAGAAATGGTGAACCCAAAGTAAAATTAATCTTCTCAATGTGGAGATTGGTAGCATTCAAGACATCAGTAGATTAACGTGTCACCAGATCTAGTTATCCAGTTTCAGGTCCCGCCAAGAAAATAGAGGTCTTGGCGTGAAGCATGCCAGAAGATTGGGTAGTCAAAACATTTTTCAACCATTTATGTGAAGTTTTCTATATGAATCGTTCTTACAATACATGGGATACGGAATGGGTTTGGGGCATTGTACATTGATTTCATTGTGTTTAGCACTAATGGAATAATCTCCCTACTAGTCAGGAAACAAACTGCTACACCAAGAACATGACCACCACCTTTCCATCAATGTAGGGGTAGGGAAAACGCCAACGTAGAAATACCATGTGGCTAAATCACTTATGAGACATTTTCCACACCCATATCCTCTACGAGCCCATGCCCTATCTCCCCTTCTGAATTCGTACAACTAAGGGTGATAAGTGAGCCCGTATGCCAGTACGAGGTGGAGCGGATTATCCCAACTCAGGATATAGATTTATAGGATATAGAGGAATTTGTGACTCATCTCCACCTCCCCCCATGGGCCGCGTAAGGATCCACTACTCCCCACCCCAACATACAATCGTTTCCGAAGCCTCTCCTCGGAATTTTTGGATGACTCGCTCTCCTAATACGACAAGGTATGGTATGTCTCGGTCATCCTAGTTGGGATCTCGTTCCAGGGGCCTCCAAGAAGGGCCCCACTAGGTTGTGCTAGCACCACCACCCAATACCATGGGTTGAAGATCAGTTAAGATGTGTACCTGAACCCCTAGCCTCAGTCTGGTTGACCCGACGCTAGCGTCGAGCATAGGCTGAAGAGGACGCCTACCTAGGGGAATTGATGTTAGCAACTATTTTTTCCTAGGCCACTACCGACGTGTATCATTATCCTCCTGTACACACTGGTCTGGGGAACTTATATCCCCTATTCAATAGAGTCCCCAAATACTCCATGATCAAGCTAGGTTGACTCTCTCGGCTTCTGGTGCAAGGATCAATCACCGCGGACCGACCTGTGGCATCGACTCCCTATAGAGAGGTCCTCCCTGTACCACTACCATAGAGAACATGGGTCCTCCCCGATTCCAATATAGGCATGGAGGTCTACCCTGTGATTCCTAAAATCTAAACAACGGTCCTCCCAACAATAAGTGACACTCATTGTGGATGCCTCTCCCGTGTTCATTACATTGGGTATGGGGTCATTCCTCCATCCACAAATTGCTGATATGGAGATGTTACGCATCTTGTAAATCTCTAGTATGGGGGGCTTCCCAATGTCCTTGTAGCATCTGGAGATGGTCCTCCTCGCCTCATTAATCAGAGGAGTGAAGGTCAGCTTCGCTTCACCAGCACCCAGCACGGAGGTCCTACCCATTTTCGGCTTTACCAGAACGAGGACCCTCCTCGCCCTGATGCTGCCCGTGGAAGTAAGCATGAAGGTCCTACATGTGCTTCTATTAGCCTCATCAGAGGTCCTACCCACTCCAGTGTTTCCCACAGAGATTCCCTCTACACGTCAGCCGGTGGGTATGACAGTCCTCCCAGTGTTCCCTCTGATATCTGTCTAGGTGCTCCTCGCACCCCAGCTTACTCAGGCGGATGTCCTCCCTGCCCCAGCACCAGTATGGAAGAAGTACCGCCTCATGCAATAAATCTACCTTGTCCTAAAAATACATCCTAGGTCCGGACGGTGGGTCTTCACCACCATAAAAATAATGTTGAGATGTTACAAACTGAGATAACACTGGTTTGAATCTCGAATTATAAGACATAAAAATCCGCAATGGATCTCTCACCTAGATCCTCTATGTCCAGGGTTGGTGCAGGAACAAGGCATACAAGCCTCATACTTCCAAAATGTGAGGTCCAACATATTCCCTCCTCCCTCTATAGGTTTATCCCAGAGGTCAAAAATTTGGCAACTCCACAGGTTACAAATGTCCAATCACCACCATCATCACCAAAAGAACTCTCTACCTCGATTAGATATCACAGATAGCCATTCTGGGGACCAATGGTTGTAGAAAAGTAGCATAACCCATTGCTATAGTTGCAGTCTTTGTGCAAAAAAACTGTGCTCATCAGCCCATCTTTCCGTGATGTGGTGGCCAAGTCACTACACTCTTCGGAAGATAGATCATGATGTGGCTGCTTGTCAGCTCTCTTGTTGTATTCTCCAACGGCTTGCCTACCATCTCAGCAGCCTATATCGGTACCACTATTGATTCCCTAGCCACCTCTAGTAGATGATTAGGGAAATGAAATCAAGGCCCTGAATCTGAACCAAGGAGCTTGTGGTATATCCTCACATTAGATTATTTCCTCTAGATGTTCTGGTTAGTTGTAGTGCCAAATTTTAGGGCACCAAAAGCGCTCACCTTGGAGTAGGTTGGATTCTTTCTCTAGACCATATGGGAGACCCATTTACACCTTTGGGATTGACTAGTGACCTAACCCTAGAGTCAGGCACACTTTGAGGATATCGACAAACAATTCTGTTTGGTCGATTTGGCAGCACTCCCCGTGGACCAGCGCCCTCGGTCACCAGGCCACCATAAGAACCTCCAACAATGATGTGTCCCGAACATTAATGTGCATCGCAGGATAATAAAGGATGCTTCTCCCCATGTTAAAATATGTGGTTGGGGGAAGTACGTGGCCCTCCATTTCAGTTCCATCTGACACTAGCCTGATTCACCAGGAGACATAGGGGATATGCATCTTCGTAGGGTCGCGGTTAACATGGATGACCTCTCAGAGGGAGAGAATTAGTTGGAGATACTTGATAGTGACTTACCCCCTAAGGTAGTGCAATATCTATTGGATCTGTTGGGAATGGTTACTCGCCAGCAGAAAAATCTACTGGGTCTTCCCGTGCCCACCCAGGCACTAGTCCTCAGCCAGAATCACAACAAGAGAAAGTAACTCTTCGGAACCGTCATAACCTCTGACCCATATGGCTTAATACAAAAGGTGTAAGACGACCCAGAAAAAGCTGTGTTGCATCAGCAACTCACTGAATAGAAGAAGTTGACTGATGACCTCCTTGTTGAATGCGCTATAGAGTGACAGCCAGGAAATGGTGATCCTCATCTAGGGAAGTAGGGGAAAGCACAACATCCCCTTGGAGAACTACCCCCAGGTGACCCTGACCATCCTGCCGATGCAGACAGGGTTGAGGCTGGGCGTTACGGTAATAGGGCGTGATATATGTCACCAAATCCCCATGAATGGCATGACAATCCTCGAGACCTAGCCCGGATTCCCCCAGCTTCTCCATAGGTTATACTTCCATCCCCTCCACGAACCGATGGGCATTTTTATCGTGTTGAAGAACCTGCCAATGTACTGGTGGTCCGGGATCCCCATCAAGACAGAAATTCCAACCCGATTGATCCCATGGTGGCACTCATCGTCCACCTCGATGCCTTAGAGACTCAACTTGTGGAAATACTGCTCGATGACAAGCCTTACCTGGAATGGGTGGATGATATGCCATCACCCCTAGGTTTCATGAATCCAACCTTTTTTCCCTTGAATGGGGAAGGGGACCCACCACAGCACCTGGCCCACTTTATCTCAAGGTGTGTCCCATGTTGGGAACTCCAGCACAGCAGGAAGCCGCTAAACTCTGATGTTTCGTACAGACAGTAGATGGACAATTTTTTATCTGGTACAACCTACTTCCCATCGGGTCTATGGCCTGCTGGAAGGAACTCCATAGGCAATTCCTCTACCATTTTATTACCACCACTCGGAAGATGAGTATTGCGGACCTATTCATGTTCATGCATAGGCCCGATGAGTGCATTACTGACTTTTTCGCCCGGTGGAAAGGACTCACATACTCACTTGACATGCCACTTAATCATGGTAAATTGCGTAAGATGTGTGCAGGGAATGTCAAGATAGAATTGGTCCCCTCTCTGATCACCTAAAACAACTAAGGGGGATTATTTTACTTCTCTAATAAGGCCCAACGACTAGTGGAATCCTAACAACATGCTAAGAAGGAATGTCTGTTGCCTCCTGTGATACCCATGAGAAGGGCCAATAGGGCTGAGCCCACCATAGTGGCTCAAATAGAGGCTCCTAGGAAAATAGTGTTATTACCAGTGAAGCTGCCTCTAGATCCATGCAGAGGCTCTCCACCTCAGACGCAGCCTCCGATCCAACAGCACCCAGCTTAGAATCGACAAGTTCCCTCGTGCAATGCGCTGCCACCGCCTAGGCGCGATAACAAATATCCACCTCCTCAGTAGGCTCCTCCATCCCCTCATCAGGGTCAGGCTCTGAGGGACACCATCTCGGACAGGAGGAACCATACCTACTCATTCAACAATGCACAATTCCCCGGTTATTTCAGAAGTTCCCCGGAGTAGGGGATTGTACGCTTTATTGAGTGCAGGAGGCCAGAAAAGGCGAACCTCACTGATCACCTTAATTATTTCCCCTACCAACAGATCTTGGAGAACACCCTCAAATATTTTTATGTTTTTAATGAATAAAATCATGACTAGGTGGATAACAACACTGTTCAGTTAGGCACAGCTCTGGCATAGGTGGCATGTGTCTTTATGACACCAGATAACAGTAGCAATAGTGAAGGCGAGTGCAATCCAGATTCTAGCCATGGGTCCTAGAAGTAGAATGACTCGATGGATCATAAAATAGTAACTCATGCCTATTGTGTTAACTGTGCATGCTAGAATCGGCCAGAGCCATCAGAAGCTGCAACTACAACTTCTGCACCATCGTCTCAGCAGTCCCCTTCTCAGAAGAGAAAACACTGGCGACGCAAGGGAAAACAAATTCCCCGAACAATGCCATTTTTATCCCATAGTCTTAGTGATTTCATGCCCCCGGAGATGGTTATCCCTTCTAGGATCCATCCAGTGGTGGACAACTCTTCAAGCGATAGTGAAGTGCATGCCTTAGTTAACACTGTGCAGCTGGTAAACCCCTACATGATTTCTGATGACGAGGAGTTCCAGGAAAACCCTCCCAATGTTCCTAGTAATCGTCACCGTCAACATAGTCGTGACTATATGGGATGTTAGAGTGCTCTAGTCAACACTTCCATCCAGTTTGTGCAAGATACCGAGACCAGGCATCAGGCCCAGCATAGAGCTCAGCATGTGCATCCTTCTCACCTGGGGACATCAGGCCCGCCATCACTGATGTTTGTGTTGTTGGATTAGGGAGAGCCACCTTGACCATAGAGTGACCATCCATGCCCTTCTACTAGTCGGTCTCAGTCTTTTCACAATAATTACAAATAACGGACCTAGAAAATTTTTGCAGGACATTCGCTAATAAAAATTATTATTAATTAATATGTGAATTATAAAATCAATTTTTTATGGAACCCTATGGAATCAATGGGAAGATTCTAAATCAAAAACAAATTCTAAAAAATAACCAATAATACATATTTTCCATGTAGTGTGTCTTTTTTATATATTTGTAAACGAAATATTTACCTAATTCATCTGATATATTGAGCATAAAATTAGTGAAGTGGGAGGAGATTATTTCTTATAAGAAAAAAAATTCATATTATTGATTATACAAAAAAAGTGTTAAAAAAATACAGATCCTTATTTACTAATGTTTTTCTAGAAAAACTATATGGTTGATGAATAAAGGAGAAAACCAGAATAAGTAAGGAATGAAAATTATCCCCACCAATTTACCGAGGAGTAACATTTTCAAGGATGAAGAAAATGTTTAATAAAATGGAAAAAATAAATAATATGAAAAAATAATTTTAAAAAAGGTATGGTGTCCATTGTGTGCTCATATGTTTTAATTAATAATGTGTTAATAATTCCTCCATTAATATGAAATAGAAAAACCACACACATTTAGTGATGGGATCACGAATAATATAAAAACTATTTCCAAACTGAGTCAAACCACACTATTTGGAGACTAAAATAGCCACTTAGTTTCCACGTGGTTTTTCAAATCGTGTTGGATGACCATCCACTCCTTTAAAATTTATAACACTAAAAAAATATATCCCAAACTCATAAAAATAAAATAAAAACGAAATGATATAATATTAAATAATTTAATAAATAAATCATGGGGTGTGACCCAGAGTTAGGTCATGGGTTGATGATTCCTTCAATGGAAACTAATTTATGGATGCTAATCAGATGTGAGATGATGGTGTAAATGGTTGGAAAATAATATTTTTTTCAATGAATCAAAAAAATGGGGTTAACCATTTGTTCATTGATGTATTTTTATTAGAGAAAATATTGTTCTAGGGTATGTTCAAGTGTAGTGTTACCATACATAGGAGGTGCATTCAGGTATGACTTGTGTTTAAGACAATGTCAATGTAGTGTGATATTAAATTGTTCTAGGGGTGAGAAGATTCTAGATATTTCAATATAGTTATCTCATATGGGAGGTGAGTTTTGACCATTTTATAAAATATTGAAACATGGTATGATGACTATTAGGTCTTTTGAAATGATGATTTGTCAAGTTTCTATATATAATGGATACATAATAAATAGGGTGCCTTAACTACGGTAATTTTACGAATGAAATTTTTATGAGTGGATGAATAGAATTAGAGGGCCTCAAGTGGAATGTAAAATGAGTTTTTAAAAATGGTAATCAGTGTTATGGAAATTTAGTTAGATCTATTGGTATAGAGTGTGAGATAATGGTTTATTATTGTAATTTGAAAGTTGTTATGTAGGGTTCCACCATACAATTTTATCCTAGAACATGGCTTCTAATATTCGTATGTTTAATGAATACAATCAATGTCTATAAAACTCAACATTTATTTGATAGTGGATACATGGAAAATCATGTAAGTGCATTGATAATAAGGAAAATCATCGGTGTATAGAATTTAGTAGATTATCTATTCTTGTGGAACTAATTTTGAGTAGTTTTAATGAACATCAAGAGAAAAATATTAGCTAAACCAATCTGAAATTAGTCGAATCTATATAATGTGAAATGCATACAAGTTGAAATGTTATTTATGGTAAATAAAAAAACTTCCATGATGTGTGAATTAATCAATGAGAAATAGAAAAATTCTATGTGTCCTATAAATGATGGCCATAATATTCTTGATGAAGGTTTGGTGGAATGAATGGTTGTTTTATTCATGAAATATAGTTGCTTTGTAGACTAAACTTTTTCGTAAAAAAATTATACATTTCATTATATTATATATATATATACTCAAGTGTGATATTCAGTGTTTTGATGACAATGGTCGGGTGATTCTCATGTGTGACATTGAGTGAGTGACAGACTGGTGTAGACCATCAACATCAACTTTTGGGGTGTGTTTTTTATAATTTATAATAAATAAATTTTGTTTTAATTTTGAAATCGTCATGGTATTGGAAGAAAAAATTTCCATTTCGATGCATGATATGGAGTTGTTTTGAATAGTGTACTATTAAGGTTGCAATGGAAGCATGAATATAACTAGTATGATTCAAATAATTTTCCCATGAATTAAGTATTAGGGACTAAATACTTTATATATGAATCATAATGAGACTTAATATATATGAGAATAGTTGTGGTGGGGTTTTTCTAATGATCTATATTGTCCGGTTTTGTTAGAAAATGTGAAATTTTATTTAGTTTAGTTTTGGTGTCAAGTATTCTTTGAGAGGTTTGACACAAAATATGATTTCAAAAGTTATAAAATCACTAGGATACATTTTCTGGAAATGATTTTATTCCTGAATGACATATTTAATCCGTTGTGACTATTGGAGTAGGGTCCTAGAGGCCCATCAAATAGGTGGGTGTCAATATAGGATTTTTTATGATAAGAATGTGGGTGTATCCTCATTTAAAAAGTGGAGGAACCACCATTATTCAATATTTGTTTAATTGTTTAAGAAACATTTCAGTTAAAAATTCTTGGGAATTGATCTAGAGGTATTTAATATGGATTGAATATTTTATAAAGTTATTTTAAGGTTTTTGAAATGAATTTAAGTGGTTGAGATCAATTTTAAAGGAGATGGAAATTTTAGGAATTAATTAATGATTTTTTGGATATTACAGTGGATTTCTAATAAAATTAGGAAACTCATATAAGGATCTTAATATATTAAAGTCACCATTTAAGGGTTGGTTTGAAATAAAAAATATTCATGCATAAAATTACCTGAGGAAATATATAAGGGTCATAGTGTTTGGAAATGTTTTCTTGTCTGATATGTTAGGGTTACCCTATAGATATTGGGGTTTCCCAGTATGATGCAAAAACATAGATTGGTATATAATGTTCCTTACATTGATAATAATAATCTAATTTTAGAATTCACCATGAATACATAATGGTAACCATTTAATATATAAATGGAACACCTTTAACAATGTGTGATATGTAAGGGTGACCTGGTTCCCAATGGTTTATATATAGTGGTCAATCTATGACAAAACAATTGTAATGTCTTCAATGTATAAAATTTACACTATAAATGTAATGTTTCCTCTATTGTGTGAGACTAAAAAATTTCAATGTTTTCGAATAAATAAAGGTTTCCCTAGGTCCTCAATATATGTAAGGATCATTTAAAAAAATATGATTTAGAAAATGGTAATGTGTAGGGACATGTAAAAGTTACGCTCGGTTACCCAGTGTTGCATAAAATGTCACTGACTGTAACAGCCTAACCCCATAATCCTAGAGTCGGTGAATTATTTTAATACATTTTCATGATTACAAGGAATGATGCCCTAAAAGACTGATTAGTTTATCAGTCCTGAAAAATAGATTACATACATGAACGTTACATTACACATTATAAAATAAAACACAAAAAAATGATCCTTTGAGTACGCCATTAATCCCCTTTCTTAACCCTTCTTATAAATCATAAATCACTTCTTGGAATCCTGGGAAAATAGAACATAAGAAAGGGGTGAGCTCAGATGCTTAGTAAGGATAACAATATAGCAGAAAGTTTCATAAATAAGAATAATCACTTAAGGCAATGTATTTGACTAAAACACAATCCTTTTAACCATAAACATCATCAAAACATAGAAAAGATAAATCAAATAATGACATTTACTTATTCACATTGATATTCTACGAGACGAATAATTAAATGTAATATCAATAGCTAATTTCATAATGATGTAATGCATAATAGAAGACATCATAACCACATAGTCAAGGCCTTGTTCCAAGACTACCATTAAGATTATGTCAAGGCCGTGTTCCATGACCCTAGTTTATATAATGAGACCTACTGATGCATCGAGGATCAATAGCGGGCTCCACCGGACACTTACTAAGTCCAATAAATTCCTCATATAAAAGGTTAAAACCTAACATAAACATTCATATTCAAACTAGCATAAAAAATGGTAATACTTTAACCATAAACAATGAATGTTATAAAATTAACACATCCACCATAAAACATTTCACAAAAACATCAATACAAAATTGAACATTTGTATCATAATGAATCAACTTCAAACAAGTGTAAAATCCATCAATGAATTTTGACATTGAAAAATCAAAACTATTTGAGAGAAATATATCTTTATTTTTTTTAAACCATTTAATGTCACATAATTTTGAAAAGAAGACATTTAAAGACATTTTTGATTCAAATTGTCCCATACACTTTGAAAATTTGAAATGAATTTAAATTTTAAAACAATAATGCGCATATAAATAAATCTTTTAAATCATTTCGAAAACATGGACATTAATTAATATTATTTAGAAAAGAATATTTAAAACATTTAAATCGATGATATAGTTAAATAGCCCCTTCCATAAAACCTTAGAATATTCCTTTTGAAAACAATTTTATGAAATATGTACATTGATGATAAATATTTCCCAGTAAATACTCACTCATAAACAATCTCAGATAATAATGTGATTTTGGGAAATTAACCCTTACCTTTTACATTTTCGTGGTCGAGGGTACATTAGCCTCTTATATAATAATTAAATAATTGTTATTAAATTATAAAATATCCAAATTCATAAATATTATACCATATATTATCATCTAATATTTCTTGGTTAATAATATTTTAGTTGGATCATCATTTCTTATGTTAACAGATCTGTTTTCCTTTATATGATCGGTTACGTAAGCCACATTTGTTATGGACAGGATGTATTTGATTCATATCCATAATGATATTAATTTCTTAAAAATTATTTTTAATAATAAAATTAAAATTATTCTTTAATGATTATGATGGGGAATGAATCTCATCACATTTGTGCAGACGGTAATCCGTACGTACGCACGAGCAAAAATATCATTATATTGATGGGGAAATCGTATGTAATTGGATGGTATATCATATAAAAATAATCATTAACATGTTATATTTATTATTTACATCATTTATAGTCATTATTATACCCATCCTAATAATGAAGTGCTTGAATAACAAACTACCCCACGACGTGGAGACAACAAGTCGTATGTACGCACATATGGTGACTTTGTAATTTAAAGGATGGATAGAATAACAAATATAATTGTACCATATTTATAATAAAATCACTGAATATAGAAGGTACTAGAGTTATTATTTTGGTTTGGAAACAACAAAGAATGTGTAAGTGGAAGAAGAAAAGAACTTGAAAGATAGTGGTGAAATTATTACCTCTTCCTCAGGTGTTTCCTTTTGAGTTTATCAAAAGGGCTCTTTATGTTAGATTTATGATCAAAGTAAGGACTATAGGTTAATGTGAAAGAAATTAGAGGGATATTTGGGTATGGTTTGGCTAATCCAAATGAATTTGGACGTGTGATTTGGAGAAAAGGGTATGTTCCCTTTTATAAGAGGGGTGAGGGTCACTTTAAGAAATAATTAAAATATTAATTTATTATATAATCATATTCGATTTATAATGGCTCCAAATTAAAGACTATAAATCCCCTCAACCAATTGGTTTTAGACAAGTTTAGGCTACCATTTTAACCATATCTTTTAGATTTATCTATTTTCTAAATAGTTAAACATTTATAGTGTCTTCTTGTATTGTTACACTATATGGTTAATGAAATTACTCTAAACTTCCAAGAGAATATCAAGTGGTTAATTAATTACATATATAATATTATTTAAGCCTTATAGTCTACCCTTATATTTTTATGAATATTATATCAACCAATAATATAGTATTTGTTTTAAAAATTAATTTATGTCAATTTTGACTTTATTTGGTTTTTTTTGTGAAATTCATACCAACATTATCACTCTGAAAAAAATTATCTAATCAACGCGAACATGTCATATTATCTTATAAAATTTGTGAGGTTCATATTTTGTTGGTCTAAATCTGTGATGCGATGGTATTCATTGGATGGATGGTTTGAGCAGTGTTGGCGAGTTTCCTTCCCCATTGGTGATGGCTTCGTCAGTTCAGGATGTGGTCCTGGTGGTTGTCTCCCCGTTTATGCCAAGCCCGATACATTCGCTGATCTAGCCTCACGCTCCTTGCGCCACACTCCCAGTCGGTCAGCTACACTGGTTTCAAGCATGCTTTGGGATTTTCATTCATTCGGCCATGGTGTCCTAGAAGGCAGCTCCATTTCTATATCACGGTTGATGAAGCTCTTTATTGTGGATGGTATGAATGGTTGTTTTGTTCTTTCGATGTCTCTTGCATTGCGTTTGAGTTTGTTTTTGGTTTTTGGGCTCCATATTCGGTGATGTGATAAAATGGTTGAAGTGTTGTTTGGGTAGGCAACGAGGACCTACGTGATGGGTGAGTCAGAAGGGCGGAGACGTTACCAACGACGATGTGCGTTCTCGGCTTAGCATCGGTGTCTGTTTACATTGTCGATAGTGGTGTTTCAATCTGATGAGGATGATTAGGGTGAGTTACGGCGGGTTGATGATGGGCCAACGACGATGATATCCAGTGGATGGTCTTGTCGGCGACTTGCTATCATGTGACGATGCATGCGCGTGATGTTAGGGTTCTCGTCTCGATGTTGTTTTGCGTCCCGAGGTATCGCGGGGCGTGCGGCATTGCACGGACCGAGGCACGGTAATGATTTTGCTTAATATTTGTGATTTGATAATATGAAAATTGGACTAGAATACTCGGGTACCACAACATGATGTCTTATTTTTTAGTTCCAATACCTGTTTGTTCGGTTACCAGTAACCCTAAAACAGGTGTTTTATAAAGTCGAAAAAATGGCTTTGAGGAGTATAATATAAACTATTTTAATATTTCATTAAGTAGGTAATTACTACATCATCATTATGTCATAAATAAAGTTAATTATTTTATCTCTAAAAATTATAAATAAAATACAATTATGTATGATATCTTCTTATCTTTCTAATGAATATTTATAGTAGAATTTATCTTATGTATTACCCTATATTAAAAAGGTTTTATTTAATATACTTTGAATTTAACACTTTTAACACTTCTTTAAATAAAATAATAATAAATGTCTTCATCTAATCCATGTGGACCTAGAGGATTATATATTATTCCTACCATTGTTTTGGGTCTAATTAAACTTATCTAATAGAATTTGGACATCTGTTAGGACAATTATAATATCATTTTTTCCTTTAAATACCCTATTTACTTTAAACCGTGGTAAATAAAAGTCAAAATTTACTATGCACCAAAAAAATTATTTTCATCTTATTGAACCAAATTTGACTTACTGATGTCAATTGTGTCTCTTAGATTTTTGAAATTGAACTCAGAGAAAAGGTAAAATATAGTTTTACCCAAATTCGCAAATGCTCTTATATGGTGGGTAAAAGACGGTAAAAAGTTCAATAAACTTTTATATATCTAAAATTTTTATAAACTGACTCCAATGAATTACATTGAACATATATATGTATTATGTATTTATTTTGACCTAAAATAAATTAAAATAAAATTACTAAATATTTAAATAAAAAGTCTTTTTAAACAATAATGCAGTCCTTTTCACTATTCATAAAAAATTGCTAGTTTTTAGAAAATACCAAACATTTATCCTAAGATAGTTTTGATATTCTAAATTCAAAAATGAATTCTATTTTAAAATATTAAAAACATAAGAGTTTCATTAATTAATTTAAAATTAATTTCCATTTTCAAAAAACAAAAAGTGGGTTTAAAAAATTAAAAACTTTCAAAAGATTGACGTGTGTTTATGTCAAATTAAAATGTGAAAATACTTATAATGATATAAATTGTATAAAATGATAAAAATATAATATAATTATTCTTCTAAACCAATAAATTTTATAGTTGAAAGATGTAAAGTATTTTGTTTAAAAAATTTGTTTTCAATTAAAATTTAGTATTTTAAACTATTAATCAAAATATAAAAGTTATTATAAAAGTACCAAAAAAGTATTCGAATTTTTGTTATATCCCGCTTCTAAAGAAGAATTTAATTTCATGATATTGAATATATAAAAGTGTCAAATATTGGTTTTAAAAGCGTTCTCCACTGAAAGGCTGTAAAATTTTATTTTCTGAAAAATATTTCCTTTATCTGAAAAAATGAATTCGTTGTTATATTATGTCAAAGAAACACATAATATGGATGTTAAAATTATATGGAATATATAAAATTCAAAATTCAGTTAATACTATTCATAACTTCTTTTGAATGGCTTGTTTGGTAAGTCGTGGCACGCTTGAACTCAGTGTTTCATGTTACACAAGTTATTGAATTACTTTTAAGTGATAACATACTATGAAATATTGGGGAGTTACACTAGAATTGTCAAATATTTGTGAATAAGATTAATAATTTAGTACATAATAGTCATGCACTTATTCTAAAAAATAGTTTATGTCTTGAGGCACCCTATGATATATAAGAATCAACATTGGAGACTCATAATTGTTAAAGGGGTAATATAAAAAGTTTATGCAGATGCATAATGATCATGCATAGGGGATACATACATTGTGGAAAAGTTGGATGGTATTCAAGATTTATCTTTCATGATATGTATATGTTAATGTAATTTCAAAAAATTTATTCCACATGGTTTTTCTATAATTTATAAAATAAGGAGAGTACAATCCTTTTGGTTCTTTTGAATTTGAAATTTTTTTCCTGGTTATTCAATTGAGATATATATGATCAAGTAGAGTCTTAGATGTTCTTCTCAGCTGCTTTCCTCATTTAGCCGCTATGATTTTTGTTAACTAATGGTTATTTTTTCATCATTTATGTTATAATTATTTTCTAATCCTATTTTACTTCATCTATTTTATATTCCATTGATTATAATATCACTAGACTATGGTTTGATTAAAATTCAACTGAACCATGTTGGAATTGAGTGAATGTAATTGGTTTTTTGTCTCACTTGTCCAAAGATGTTTCAAAGAGGGAAATTTTAAAAAACAATTGTGGGGGGTTTATAGAGATGTGAAACTTCTTGAGTTATTTATTATTCTTGAATGTTGTGGGAGAAATTGATGGGTATGATAGAATAATGAATTTTTAATTTGTATACTAGAGATTTGGATTCATATTAAAGATTTTGTGCACCCCTTTTGTTTAGGGATTATGTTATGGGTGATCAGTGATAATTAATTATTTTATTATAACCAAATAAATAATTATGGGTTTATTTATGGTACTAATTAATAAAATGATAATTATTTCTTGTAACTAATTAAATGGTTATTGATATATTTGGGGCTTCAGGTTGATGGGTAATGATCATTAGTTTGTGGGTAAGATTCATTGGCGATGGTTGAGCTTCTCTTAAAAGGGATAAATTTTAATGAGTTGTGTGGTCTCTTAATATCTCTAGAAGGATTATGAAATTAACAATATTTAATATTATATGTTGTTTTTTAAATTTAATTTGATTAACCTAGACATAAAAAAAATCTTTAAATTCCCATGAATATAACAGACGTTTCCTTGGCCATGAAATACCATTTAATAATAAGTTTATTTCCTTGTTTTCCAATGACTATAGGGTTAAAGATAGATTTGTTTCTTATGATATAAGGATCATAGAGGGATTTCAATTAAATGATGGAATCATAGTGAGCCATGCGATAGGTACTTATAATCTCATCCTAGTAAGGGAGGTCGATTGAGTGAGTGTAGTTGTCCTAAGTGGTCAATGTAAGAAAGCATTACTTATTTTATAGGTAATTATATGTGTTGAGAAATTTTATTCCATTTACTATTTGGAATAAAATTTGAGGGTGGAAATGAGATAGTGGAAACATTATAAGATGTTCAATACATGACCTGAACTAGAGGACGATAGAGGGTTCCCCAACCTTGTGTTGACTCTATAGAGGATTAGAATGAATAGAGATGACTCTATAGTAGACTAGAATGAATTCACTAATATAAATAAAAAATGTTCTTAAGGGAATATCTAAGAACATTTGTATAAGTCCTGGGTTAGTTGTTAAATAATTTGATTATTATATGTTATGGGTATTAAGTAAGGGTGATATTCCCACTGATTATGATATATGATTAGTATTATAGGGTGGGAGAAATTCCCCTATATTATTATTTATGATGTGTATTATTGGGTGGTCCTTATTCGCCTAGATTATTATATATGATGTGTATTTCATGGTGGAATCCATTCTCCATTACTATTTTATATAATGGGTATTAATTGGAGGGACACAGTCCCTCATATTATGATATTTTTTGGATTTTACATGATGGGTTTAATTCCCCTCAATTATTATATATATGACCGGTAAAACTGGGTATAAAATTCCCCTAATTAAGATATCATTTAGGTATTATGGGGTGGGTATCATTCTCCCAGATTAAGATTTATATTTGGTATTATAGGGTGGGATCTATTATCCCTGGTTAGGATATATGATTGGTATTGTGGGTTTAAAGATATTCCTCCTTATGATTTTGAAATGTTAATGGTATTAGGGGTGGGTTCCATTCCAACCCTTGTCTCTGATATATATCATAGTCAGAAACATTCATCACAGACCAAAGTAAGTATTATTGAACATAGTTTCCCCCTTATAACATAAATATAAATGGGAATTTATTAATTGGTCCTTATATTCTTATATTATCATTCCTATGGCATCATAATATAAATACTTACAATTAGTGTTTATATTGGATTTATCCTTTTTGCTGGCCTATTGAATTTTACACACATACTACTCATGAATCCCTAGGACATTTGAATATAAGAAGATCTCATGATCATATATTCAATTAGGGAAGAGTCTTGGATTTGGATAGTTGCATTGGATAGCCTGTGTAGAGTCATGATAAGAGACATGATAGGAACACAGTTCAGTGATGTGGTAGTATTATTTTTTTGTTTAATTTATATGATCTACCCAATGAAAATATTATTGATTCTTACTTGAATACTATTGAATTTTATATTTTTCAATCTATTATTTAATTGGGTTATGATATTTATTTTTGGATGGATTGTGAAATGGTGGTTTTTTACAATGTTGGTTATTTTAATGACTAGATGAATATTAATTTCATTATTTTACTTTAATCTAATACAATGGTATAGTATCCCATTAGCATTGTTGGAAAGTATATTGTTCCAAATTATCTTTGTGTTATGTATCTTGATGAATCAAAAAATCCCTAGCATTTTTCTAACAATTTTATCTCATGTGATTTAGAATATGTTTATATTAAAATTTGTGACCAAGTATTTATCTTATGATGTAAGAAAATTTTTTCTTCAGATAGTTGAATAATATCTCTAGTTACATAAAATTAGAAAGTTTCATGTAAGACTTTATCTTAAGAATTTTGACTAATTTACTCAAGACAGATGATCAAGTTATAATGATATCACAAAAGTGATTTATCATATAAAAATAATATTCATATCCAAGAGAATTTGAAGGGGAATTTTTAACATCAATTTAATATTTTATCTTATTATAGATAATTATCTTATGCTATGGTGAAGATAGTTTATCTTAGGAGGATGATTTTCATTAACTTTTGAATGTTTTCTTATAATGAACAATGATTTCAGTCAATATCTTATGAATATCTATAATTAATGAACGTCATTATTAATTTAATAGTCTCTCGATATGTCACTTCATGATTTTAGAGCACATTAAAATGAGAATTTAAATTTAGGTAAATATCAGTCTACAGAATACATACCAGGAATAGAACAATATGAATATTTATAAGATCTATATCATCACTGTCATAGAACCAATTCCAAGATTTATAATATTTTGATGCATATCATTCATATCATATATCATCAAGATCACTTTACAAGCTCACCCTGCCATTATATTTTTCTAGAGATCTTGTTTAAATATCATAATAAAAATCAGATATCCACAATAGAAAATAAAATAGATAAGTAAGGAGATGAATAACTATAGTTTATCTCCTATTAAAAATCTCAAATATTAACATTGGATACATGTACTTAGTCAAGAAAAAAATAGTTTATGCTATGCTTATCAATATAGTAAATTTTAATGAAGATCAACCTGAATGACACCACGATTTATATTATTCTCTTTCGATGATAATTCATATATTTTCAATTGCTTCATTCAACTGTGTGCTGCAAATATTTCTCTCAAAGTTTCTATTTATTATGTTATTTTTTCACTTCATGTAATAGTGTGGTTAGGACTGTTGATATATATTTTAAAGGGAGATCCTGATGAAATATCTAGTAACTTTTTAGTAAGTGAAATATGACTGTACTCTGATGGTATCCCCCAATAAAAGGGTTGTTATAATAAAAAGAACAAAACTCGTTGAGAAGAGTTTTGGTGGAGTGGACAAGGGGATTTTTTTACCCTAACAACTATAATTATTTGTGTTTAATTTAATTTTAACATGTTTTTATATTTACACAACATAAATTCATAAGGAATTAATTGAACTCACATAATTTAAATAGGGTGGTCTAATATACATGAAAATATGAAGAACTCAATCCACCCCCTATCATGAGTTGTTCAATCAGAAATTATCCAAAACAGCAATTGGTTTTAGATATTGTGACTCTCATGTTCAAAACTATCAAATGTTGAAGTCTAATGATCTGACTGAAAATGGATTCTATGGATGATAAACCAGGTGGTATGTCATTTTTTGGAGCTCTGTACTTCAATGGCGAGATCTATGGTTACTAGAATGCTCGTATGATCATTTATTTGAGAAAACATGGTCTGAAAGTCTATCCTAAAGCTATTAATCCCCAAGAAATTCTTTTCTAGAACCTTAAACATGGGACGATTCACCTCAATTAAATTATTATTTGAACCCCAATGCTATCAATGCTATAATGTATAGGGTAAAACCAGATGAGTTTAACAGAATATCTCAATGTAAAATAGTACATTAAATGTGGACCACTGTAGTAGTAGTATATGAAGATAATGAAAACATGAAAGCTCATAGATGTGATACATCTAAGCATAACTTCGATACATTCAAAATGAATTATAGAGAGATAATTTCTCAACACAATGGAAGAATCGTTGAGATTTTGAACAACATTATTGCTCTAGGAATGCCTATCACTAAGCATGTATAAGCATTTAAATTTCTCATATTATTTCAATGTATGTGTAGTGGAATATCGACCACATTAAGAAAATCTATAGAAGTCTAAAACTTCAAGATAAAATATCTCACGATGAATATCATTATGCATAAAGGTGAAATGGAAACTGGAAGTGAAGATCATAAAATGATAATAAAGGAAAAATTTCATTAAATGTTTCTACTTATAATGATAACTAAAAGAGATGAAAAATAAAACTATATGAACCATCTAAAGAAGAATAGTTTTCCATAATATATGAATCAAATGACGAGCTCACTAAATTTTATCAAATCTGTAAAAATTATATTATAAGAGGCATGGTTTCAGAAGATCCTTTTACAAGCACCAAAATAGAGATGGAAACACTAAAGAGTTTAGATGATATGAAATCAAATCTTTGGGACATATTATACATAAATGAATAAGAAATAAATATTACAAGAATGATGAAAATAAGTACTTTAAGATTAATTAATATAATAAATATAAGAAAGAAATTATGTCCAATTGAAGTGCTTCAAAATATTAAATCATATTAATATCATTATTATTAAATATTAAAATAAAAATTTGATATCCAAAATATGTTTCATGGAAAATTCAGATGTGGTAAATTCTTATTACTCTTTTGAGAATGAATGAGAATAAGAAAATGAAAATTTCTTACACAATGAATTAAATGAGTACTAAACCATGTTGGAAATCATGTATGAATGTATGAAAAGGGGAAAAAAGGCCCTTAAAAATTCTTACAATAAAATTATTAGTGAAGAAGAATATATTAATAATATGATTTTTAGATTTAAAAAAATCATACAGAGAAATATACTCTCTCAAATACCGAACAAGTCTAAAACAATTGAGAACCTATTGTGAGAGGAATTCAATGATGAAAAAAGTGACATTCCAAAATGAGAATATTATTTAAACAATATTCCTTGTAAAAAAAATATGAAAATGAAATTTTCTAATTGCAATCCAACGTTTAAGGTCTAAAAATTATAGAGAACCTGTTGTGACTTTATCAAAAAACAAACAACATCCCAATGATACCTATTTTAATTGTAGTGAAATAGAACATTTTTATAATATTTTTTATTTGAAAACCCCTCAAGTTTGTGGGATCAAAATGGTTTTACCTTAATAATATTTCTCAAAAGAATTTGTAATGTTTTCTAATAAATGAAAGAACGTATAGATTCTTAGATCAATTATAGATAATAATTCATGACAAAAAAATTGATTGCCAAAAAAGTATTTTGTTTTATTTTTCATTATTGGTAATTTTCAGTATGAAAAAAAATAATAATTGGTTTATATATAGTGTATGTTCAAGGAATTTGAGTGCAGAAGTGTAAAAGTTTAATTTTCTATCCAAAATAGAAGGAAGAGAGGTTAAATTTGGTGATAATGTAAATTGAATGATTGGTGGAATTGGATCAAAGGGATATCCTCAAACTATTCTCTCCAAAAATGTATTTCACATTCAAGGATTGAAGCACAACCTAGTAAGTATCACTCAACTTTTTTATAATGACTACTATTTTGATTTTTCTAAAAATGTGTTCCTAGTTTTAAAATTTATACATATAAAATTTGAAGTACCCAAAATAGATATTATTAATACACTATTTACTTATTATTTTTGTAGATAGAATGTAAACTACTTAAATACTCAAATTTGTAAAACATGAATATGGAATAGAATTCCTATATAGTCCAATGTTAATTACATGAAACCGTTGTCTAAAATAGAATCGATTTATGAATTTCTTGATCTTAAATTGTACAAAAAAAAGATATGTGATACATGCCAAATGGGTAGGCAACACAAGTGATCTTTCAAACCAATTAAAGAAGTTTATACTTATGGTCCAGTTGATTTTATCTATATAGATGTGTTCAGACCAATTAAGACCACAAGTCTTGATGGTAAGTTGTTTTTATGTCTTATTTTATTATTTTTCAATATTTACATGATTTTACATTTTAAGACTCAAAAGTCAAGCATGTTCTGTTTTAATTATTTTATAAAAACCTATGAAAAATGAAAAGGATTTCAAAATACTGTTTTTTTAAAGTGATCATGAAAGAGAGTTTTAGAATCCTGAATTTAAATATTATTTCTCTAATAAAAGAATTAAACATACAATCTATTTCCCCATGAAACCTCTAAAAAATGGTGTTTTCAAAAGGAGGAATATGACTTTGTAATGGATTTCTTGGTCTATGTTATGTAATTATAATATTCCCACTTTTTTTCATTGAGGTTGATAAAATAGAATTTTATATCATTAAAAGAGTACTAATAAGGTCTATATTAATGAAAACACCATATGTTTTTGGAAATAATAGAAACCCAATGGTAGGATTCTTCAATGTATTTGAAGTTTAAGATCTACATCTTGAACACCATGGATAATATTGGGATGTTCAATCTAATGGCTGATGAATGTATCTTGTAATGACATGATTGTCCTCATTGTCCTGAGAGTACAAAGAGTCATTACTATTCCTTAAGCGACATCCCCAAGGCGCCAAAGGCTGGCAATAAATGCTGAAGGGTTTCAAAACAAGTGGGGGCCGATTTACCCATTTTGAACATACCACAGAGCCAACAACCATAACCAAAAAAATAAAATAAATGATGCATGATAAAAGCTAAGACAACTCAACCATTTGTTATATCATAATCCAACCAAAAGTACCACAGCAGAAACCCACAATAAACCAGAGTAAACAACAGAAATACTACTAAAAGACTACAATACAGCAACCCAACTCGATGCTCCTAAAGTTTCAAGATCCAACATCACGAACCAGCTCAAGCATCACAAAGTAGTGCTATAAACATGTGACACTTTACCTTTTCCAATATCCAGGTATATGACATCTGCAAAATCACCAACGTGCCAAAGCAGGGGTTGAGTAATGAAACTCAGTAGGTTTTCCCCGATGAGTTCCCATCCCATTCCTCTATTGTAAAACATGTTAGCACATTTATATAAGAAAATTTATATAAAATAATTCCAAAACAGTTCATAATATAACAAGTTCCATGTCAAAACCATTTTCTAACAAAAAACCATCTTTCTCATGAAAAGAAACCAAGAAATGTTTGCAATCTAAATAACATTTCCATTTTGGAACATTCATTAAATTTCACAAATCCACACAACCAACCTTCCATGAAACCGGACCTCCCTATACTCATGAGTGGTGAGTTATCCTTCCACTAAGTCGTCACTTAGTGGACTACCTAGATTGGGTTACTTCATGCCCTTATCCATCCTTTTTGATGGGGGTACTTCTCGCGCTTATCCATCCCAATGCATATGAAAACACACCACAACCCATGAAAATACATGCCAAAACCTAGTGTGTTCAAAACCATTCAATAAAGCATGAAACATTTTATTGAAAACCATTTCGTTCAAACAACAAAACCATAACCAGTTTAAAATCACCATTTTAAAATCACTTAAACAATCACTTTCAAAAAACACACAATTTCCATCACCCATTACAAAAAAGTGGTTCAAACATTCTTTCAAAGAAGATAAACAAACCATTTCAATTAAAGAAAAAAAATTAAACTAAGCCTCCAAGTTCTAACAAAGTGGAATCAAGAGTGAAGCCACTTACTTCAACAAATTAGGCACAACCAAAAAAGAACTGGGTCGAAACACAACGAAACCTCCTTACATTCCTTCCCCTAACTCAAACGAGAACAAAAGTCAATTTAAAATTCATCCACTACCTTATATCTACCCACCTTGGGCATTGATCTAAGGATCCATCAAGAGGGAAGAAGGAGATATAAGAAAACTCAAGGAAGTGAGACTTACCTCGATCAACTGACCTCTAAACGCCACGGAAACCCTCCGGATTGCTTCCAAAATTCCTGGTAAGTGTTCTCCCACCTTTACCAGAGTGAAATTCTGATTTAGGGATGTCTAGGAAAAAACGAGTGGTTTAAATTATATAAAGGATTAGATCCTTAAAAATAGGATCTAAGTTTACCCTGCGCAGGTTTAGTCCCCACAGTTAGTCAAATCGTGCGCTAACCGTGCGGTAGTCACTGCTTTGAAGGGGCGCTCCGCACAGCCTCCTCGCACTGTTTTTCCCAAACCGTGTGCACACCGTGCGGTCTCCTCTGTCCAAAGTGACACCACCTGCATAGCTTCCGCATAGTTTGGGAAACCTGTGCGAGGCCCGTGTGTCACCAACTTTTTTGACCTTTGACACTTTAAAAATCTTAAAACTCTCCCTAACCATTTCTCATATACTTCTTGCACTTAAAAATCATAAAACAAGGGTTACATACCAGAAACTAGGGTTTCTACACTCACCCCACCATTGGACTTTCTGTCCCAGGAAAGTAGAAAACCATCGCTTGCCTGAAAGAGTTCTGGCCACTGCCCTTTCATTTCTTTCTCACGTTCCACGTCTTTTCCTGAATCTGACCATGCTGCCATAAAACCCACACTAAACCAAATCTTTTCCCACGCAAGACTTTATCTTGCCTATCCACAATCCATATAGGGATATGTATCAATGAAGCATCTGGCTCTAAGTCAACGTGATACCATCTGATCACATGGTTAGGATCAGACTGATACTTCATCAATTGAGATACATGGAACACATTATTCACTCCACTGAACCATGGTGGTAATGCCAACAGATACGCCACCTCACCAACCTGTTCCCATATCTCAAAAGGGCCTATATATCGAGGAGATAATTTTCCCTAATTCCCAAAACGACGATGTTCAAGCATTGGAGAGTTATCAAAAAGATATGATCACTCACCGCAAATGACAACGGTCTTCGGCGATGATCCACATAAGATTTTCGATGACTTTGTGTTTTCCTCACCCTTTTCTTTATCAAATTAATCTTCTCCATTCTTTCTTAGACAAGGCTCGGCCCAATTAGTGAAGACTCACCTATTTCCACCCAGCATAGTGGAGAATGATAAGGACGCCCATACAATGCTTCAAACAGATCCATCTGTATCGAGCCTTGATAGCAGTTATTTTATGAGAACTCCACTAAGGGTATATGATCCTCCCATGAGCCCCCAAAATCCATTACACAAGCCTGCAACATGTCTTCCAATGTCTTTATCATCCTTTTGGATTGTCCATCCGTCTAAGGATGCTACATTGTACTCATATTCAACTAAGTTCCATGGGCTTTCTGTAAGGATCTCCAGAAATGATATGTGATCCTCAGATCTCTATCTAAGACGATAGACACAGTTACACCATGCCTTTTTACCACTTATCGAATATTGATTTTTGAAAAATCTTCCATCGTATTATATTCATGAATAGGGATGAAATGAACCGACTTGGTAAGTCGATCCACTATCACCCAAATAGAATCGTGTTTCAGACAGTTCTTAGAAGAGCTGTAACAAAATCCATTGCTATCTGATCCCATTTCCACACTGGGATAGGTAAAGATTGTAACATACCAGCTGGTCTATGATGCTTTGCTTTAACCTGCTGACAAGTTGAGCACCGTGAGACTATTGAACCTCCTTTCCATCATAGATTCTAATGAATGAAAAAGGGGAATACCTTTAAACTCAAAGAGATTGATCCTTTGAAAAACATAAAAAATTGACAACTTCATGAAAAAAGAATTATTTAAGCATGGGTCGCTCAAGTTTCACTATGGTAACGCAAGTATACTTGTGCGCCATATACGGGTCATGTAGGTGACTTGTGAACCCTATTATTTTTTTTTTCAAGGTCCTCAATGGCCTATAAATACCCCCGGTGGGCCCCCCATTTTGGGGATGAAAAAAATACAAAAGTCAGATTTAAGATCTTGGCACCCTAGTCTCTGCTTGAAGTCTTCCGAACACTTGTAAGGTAATTTATTACCTAGAATAAAAGATCTTAAGAGGAGGAATAAGGCCTAATTGTTTGAATTCATCAACACATACCTACCTAAATGTACAGCCCCTAAATGAAATGGCCACACTTGCGCGCCGCCTTATCCCTTAAATAGAACTTGTGTGCCACCATTTTGAAATCCATTAGGGATAATACTAAGGGCTTGAGGCAATTCTCACCCAAGTATTACCCTATGGGTTAACCTTCACCCAATTACACCCATCTCACGCAAGTATACTTGCGCGACCAGGACTTGTGCACCCAAACAGGACTTGCATGCCTGCCTCTTTTTGGGTTCCCATGCCTATTCAATGCTTTTCTTGAGATACAACATTCATCTTCAATGATAGCCTTAAAAACCATCTCCAAATCCATTTATGGAATGGTTTCCTTTGTTGGATTCCTTATCTAAAAGAAATTATGTGGAACATCTCTCAAAACCTCGTGATTTACATAACATTATGTCACTATGGTTAGAGATTTCATTCATTTCAACCTCATCCTTTAAGATGAGAAGATATTTAATCTGGGAATCCTCTTTAGGAGTAATCCCCAATTTCCTTAATCTAGGCATCCTCCTTAGGAATAATCCCCATGTTCCCTAATCTGGGCATCCTCCCTAGGAATAAGCCCCATGTTCCCTAATCTGGGCCTTCTTTTCGGGAGTAACCCCAATCATAATTTCTCTTAACCTAGGATTCCTTTTCAGAAGTAATCCCCAGTTATAATTTCTCTTAGCCTGGGCCTCATTTTCAAAAGTAAGCCCCAGATCTCATGTCCCCTTAAACTAGGCCTCCTTTTCAGTAGTAATCCCCAGGCTTAATATCTTTTGACTTGGGGGCTTCCTTCTCTGGAATTAAAACCCAATCATTAGTCCCTCTCTAATTTGGGCATCCTTCTCTGGAGTAAGCCCTATGTTAAGTATTTAAATCTCCATAAAGCACATAGACCTTTATGGAACTTATTTTCAGGTTTCTTCCCTAATGTAAATCTCGATCCTCATATATCATGGGCAGTCATACATACGTAAGCCCCACATAATTTCTTATGATTTCATCTTTCGTGGAACAATCGTCCGGTTTTTAATAATACCTCTTGTTTCTCACATAGATCATGACTCATGAGAGCTGAGAGTGTAAAAGTAATTATGAAATCTCTCTTTGATCCATTAATCATGCACAAACCTCATACTTATTCACTCGAACTACGTGGGTTCTGATTCTTTTTCTAACAAGGATATGTAGTTATCCTATCTATGGGTACGATCCCAACTCTACAATAATCTTTGTCATTCTAAATGACAATAAACTTCAAGTGCCCCAATGAGTGGCTTTAAAACTAAAATGGTTATCATAATGACCAAAATATTTCTATATAATGCGTTGAATGATACCATTGACTAAGAATATCTAATAAATACAGATGAGTCTCTATCAATGAAGAACCTCAAATACATATAAAAGAGTCTCTAAATCTCATACATATCAATCATTGATTGTCATCTCTAAAGGAAGGCTCATTTTCATACTTGGTAAATTAATAAGGATTCATGAACATAACTTAAATCTATAAGAGAGTCCCGGAGTAGAGAATAATTCCCCCCAAAAGGTGTGATGAGTCCAACATCCAATCCCCTCGACCAATGCAAATTATTATGCCTCATTTAGTCCACAACTAATGAGCACCTACCTTTGGAATGTAGGTCCAAATGGATATAAAATCATTAGATGTTTTCAGTTCTATGAATAAACCCGTTAGAAACCGATTGGAATGTTTTAACCTTAAACAAATGAGGTTATCCCCATTTCCAGAGGGAACAAAAATAGTGAACCCGACATGAATCCTTAACCAAGTTAAATGATGTTTTACCTATTTTTAGGCCCCTATTTGACTCAATGTGAGGGCCAACAAAACAATCAATAACATATGTGCTCATACAAAATATGTAGTGGCCGAACTTATCTTGATTATGTTTATTATATCAGACATGCACTCTTTTCCAGTATCTCTCTGCATTACAGAAATGGCTTCTTTAAAGTTCACACCTGTGAATGCCTCAGTCGCACCTCCTGCTAGATCCTCGTCCGCTCTGAGGAAGACATCACCTACTCAACGTCTTCAACGCTGGATCTCAAATGAACTGGTTAAGAAATACCATCAACATGGTACCATTCTGTCTCTGGATGCTGCTCAACAAGCCCTCCAAGTTAACAATTCACCTTGGTTGTCCAGACAGCAACAACCAGTGATCAAGAAGCAGGTGGTGACAACAATCGTATCTAACTATTTTGGGTCATTATCCCTAGAACGCATTCACCATTCCCTCCCATATTTTGGGGAGGTGAATGAGAAGGTCACTCAAGGCCTTAATTCATGGAGATAAGATTCCTTCGCGAGGTCTCCCATCAAAAATCCCCGCCAGAATCATGTTGTAGTGCACCCTCAACATGATGAGGGTTTCAAAATTAAGGGTTCGGCTCAGGTTCCTCATACCCAAGTTTGCAAGACGAACTGTCAAAGAAAATATCTGGTCAACAGGGAGCAGGTTCTTACTTCTGACTCCTCCAGATAAATCCATCCAGCCAACTTGATTGAAAATAACGAGCAGACATATACACCCATCCATCCTGGTGTTACTGACCAGCAGACTCGTCTGGAAGTAACACGCCAATCTCTCTAGAAAATTCCGGTGGAGTATTATAGGCAGGCATATACACCTGTTGATAATTCGTCAACCAGTCAACACACTCGTCTGACTGCACCCAAAGAAGCTCGCCAAGCTAATATTGTGGCAACTGATAAGAAGGGACATACACCTGTTTACAATCAAAAATTTTGTCAGCAATCTCGTCTTCCAGTATTGAAGTAAAATCATCAACCATACTTGATGAAGAACACACAGCAGGCACATACACCTACCAATGTTCATCAACCTTGCCAACAGTCTCGTTTTGTAGCACCCGGAGAAGTCAGTCGGAAAGCTCTGATGAAAAATTTGGATCAAACTCAACTCTCTTCTCCTATGCATATGTTCTGTCTATATCCATTGATAGGAAAAGAAGGACAAGAGCAGGAACATACACCTACTCCAGACACAGAATGGACATATATTCTCGTTCTGGTAGCTGAAGTCACCAAGCACATTCTAAAAATGGTGAAATAGTAGAAGCAAATCCCTGCCCATATTTTGGATACTTGTTAGAATATTATAAAAACATCAACAGCATCATAGGGATGGAATCATAAATCTATCCCTATCAGTGGAGTGACTCATCAACATATCACTACGGAACAGATACGCACCTCTGTCCCAGTCCAATAGGGTTGTGGGGCATACTCCCCCATGTCATATAGACAATCAAGTCGGACACATATACCTGATTTGAATGGAGATAATCAGCCTAACCTGAAAATTTCTCTTGAGTAGGCACATAAAGCTACCCATAATAACCACTTTCGTTAATAATTGGTTCCCGTAATGAGTAAGAAGGCATCTAAGAAGAAGACATGTTCATCACAGTCAGGAAATCAAGAGAAGATCTGTAATAAGGCCTTGCTCGATGTAGGAGTTCTTGAATCTCTTAGACAATTATCTGTTGCAGCTCAAGATTCTACTCTCTCGTTTCATAATAGTATGAACAATAATTCTTAAGGTCTTCATCAGACACTTCCTCATGAAGGATTGCTTCATGACAGTTCAGTCGATCTTGAAGTATCATCTTCATATGAGAGTCGCGATATCCCTCTGCGTGGCCAAAAGATCAAGGAGAAAAAGTTTTCATCTTTTTCAATAACCCACCATGGTGGTCCTCCCCATGATGATGAATTTAGCTACAAATATTCTATCCGCAGTATTAATACACATTTCCTGAAAATTCTTCAAAGGACTATGCAGTAATGAAAAATCCCTCTTATCTTGAGGCACTTTCAAATGTGAATCCAGTCATGTCTAATGCTTTACCACTAGCAGGTGAAATAATTTCTCAATAAAAAGATATCCTGGGGTGTAGTTCATTCTCCGAACCACCCCTGGGTCATTCATCTTCTAATTTGATAAAATAATTCTCTACCAATATTGTTGAATCTAATAAAGCAACAAAGAAGCACCATATTTGGTCTAATAAGGTAGAAAAATCTTCATCGAATGATAAGGAGGAATTTATGAATATGAGAAAACAACTGGATAAAGGCGATGTATCATTCATGTTTTGGACATTGGTTGAATCTCATTATGATATTCCAGAAATGTTGATGGAAGATTGTATTCATGATATTCGTCTCAACATGTGGAAAACTCTTTGTCACTTGAAAAAGAAAATATTAACTTATGATGAATATGAAAATCATGTCATGATAATAGAAGCGTTGCAACGCCAAATTGATTTGGGATCTCTCTCATTTTCCCGATATCCAACGATTGAAAATAAGCAGAGAGTTTTTCAGCGTTCATGCCTTGGCGCACTAAAAAGATTGTGCCAGTTAATTAACAATGCCCCATTTAGTATTCATATCAAGGGATGGGGTGTTCATAGAGCACTGCATTTCATTGTACTCTCCAGTCAATAAAACCTGCCAAAAATGGTCTCATGCAATGTAATTGCCCATGGTCGGCCATAGCCAATTGGTTTTGTATGTTATCAAAGGCTTTCTCAGGAACAGGCCTCAACTAGTTCTTCCCAAAGTCAGGCATATAGAGAAAAGGATGTGGAATTACTCTTGCATCAGGAAAATGTGAATATCGAACAGGATTCATGTTTAGATCATGCACATCATCAGGTGATAGAAGTGTCAGAAATCATCCAACATCCATTTGAACCAGGTGATTTGAGTTGATGTAGGTTAATGCATCCAACCATTTTCCGGACTAAAGTCCGCAAAATCAAGAGAGATTTTAAGAAAGTCTCAGATGTAGCATCTCAAGAACCACCTCATATTACCAGATTGGGGACTCTTTTAACCCATCCCTTGGAATCAACAAATATTATTCGAGGAGTTGAGCAGGAACAACAGGAATATCCCCAGTCTACCAGACTGGGGAATTTTTCAAATCCTCAATCTCGTCCTTAGTGAAAGTCAGTCTTTTATCGATTAGGGAAGAAGCTGCAAGAGGAACGCAAAGCCAAATTATCATAAGATTCCCTCGAAATTATGGTTCATCAAGAAGTTCTTGAGGGATCAACTCAACAAAAAGCAGTGTCTCATCAAGGACATGGGAGAAGACAATATCGCAGAAATGCCGGTAGAAGGGATGCAATGCGTTATGCATCAATAAATGTCATCAATGTCATTGTCACTGATCCCCCAGAACACGATGCTCACTTAGGTGAATCAGATGAAGATTTTCATGCTCAAGAGGCTGTGCACATCGAAGTAAATGAAGAAGGTGTGCGTACACGAAATCAAAGGCTTACCCAGAAGCTAGGTATTCCTTCAAATAACAAACATCCCCCTTTCCAAAAGTCATCCATGAAGGGGAAAGGAAACAAATCAGGTCACGTCCCACCCTACCTCTGGAAAAGGCCAATAACTCTCACTAGAGCAAAGGTTCGCACAACTAGAGGAAGAAATGAAGTATTTAAGGAGGTTGAACGCAGAACTACTTCAAGGTAGTCTTCCTCCTAAGCATGATGGAGTCAGTCAGTCAACGGAATTTGTTGCAGCTACTGAGATGGATCAAGAATATCCTCTTTTACCAGTACACCCTCACAGGTCTAATCCTATCGGTCAAGTGCAGAATCAACCGGTAGTTCTACCATCATTTTCACTAACAGTCACCACACATGTCCAAGCTCCAGTTATTGCACGTGATCAGGTCCAAGCTCAACTAGATGTTTCTCAAAAGTTAATAACTACCATTGAGTCATTAACATCTCGGTTGGAATCTATGGAGGGAAAACATGCACAACTTTAACCAGAAAATAGAGATTACCCTGAATGGTTGGATGCAATTCCTCCCCCATCAAATTTTTCAAGTACCACATTCCCAATTTTTAATGGTTCAGGAGATCCAGAAAAACACTTAACACGTTTTGTTTCTTGTTGTGATCCTATTATGGGAACTCCTCAACAACAAGAAGCAGTTAAGATCAGGTGTTTTGTACAGTCATTACAAGGGCCTGCCTTTGTCTAGTATACAAGCTTGCAATACTGGTCAATTACAGCATGGGAAGATCTCTGTCAATGATTCCTTCTTCAATTCAGATCAACATTTCCAAAGACAATAGTTTTTTATCTTACAAATTGTAAGCCATGTGAGAATGAAAGAGTTTTAGATTTCATTGCTCTGTGGATGGAATTAACATATTCTTTATGTTTGGATCTCCTTCAAGAAGAATTGTAGACAATCTATGTGGAAAATATGTGTGATGAATTACGTACAATGTTGATCCCTATGAAATGCACAGGAGGGTTTCGAGACCTTACATCGATCACTCAGCAGATCGAAGACTCTCTTACAAAGACTTAGGATAAAACTCATGTAATTACATCATCTCTAGAAAGGAAAATGGGTAAAGTAGAGATGGCTATAGTCACACTTAAACAAACACCTGTACCTTCTTTCACTTCAAAACCTTCAACTTATTGAAGGGCTCCACCTCCTGAGCGTCAACAACAGAGTTTGTTTCATCAAGATGATTAAAGAGATCAAAGAAGGAAACAATTTGAGAAATTAAAGAACAATGTTTATTCTTTCTGAAATGAACAATTCCTTGGTTATTTCATTTCAACTCTGGAGAATAATTTGGTTCAGTTTCCAAGGCCTAAAAGGCCGAACAAGGAAGGAGTTGAAGACCTTCCCAACTATTTCCCATTTCATCAGATGTTGGGGAATCCCATTCAAGAGTGTTTTGTTATCAAAGACCTCATACAAAATATGGTTGACTTGGGACAGGTAAAACTGAAAGGTTCTTCAGCCCAGGTAGCATGTGATACTACTACAGATCCAGAGGAAGAAGGTGAGTGGAAAGAACTCAAAAGGAAGAATGTGCAAAAATATGATGATTGGATGGTCAGGAAAATGGTCAAATGAACTCATGTCATTTTATTAACACAATTTAAGAAACCAATTGTGTCTTCTTATATGAATTCCACATCAAAACTCCTTTCATTAAAAGGAACATCTTCAAAGATATGGCATAATTCGAAAAAAAGAGCAGTCAGAAGAAGTTGAGATCGTGTCAAAGCCTATGTTGTGATTTAATCATGAATATTGTATGCCATATACTTCAAAAGAATGGACACCACCCCACCAAATGGTACAACCTAAACTGGCTAATCAGGCATAATCTTCATGAGATGAAGATTTGATCTTTGGTTATGTTAACATGATTCACTTAACAAATCCTTTTCCCAATCACAGTTTCGATCTTGATGAGCCTGAGTACCCTATATCAAACAGAGTAATTTGAGGGAGTTCCAAAGGTCTAGGATATAGAGGAAGATGTGGATATTCCAGAAGCCACTATTTCAATCCCCCCCTGCTAGAACTGTATATGCAGAAGAAACTCGTGGAAAATCCCATCAGTGGGATCAACAAGCACAAGAAAGTTCTTCCACACATGGTAGATTCAGTCCTGGAACAGTTCTTTGGGAAGATCGGTTAGAGGTTACACCTTCTTCCTCTCAGCAAATAAATAGACCTATTCGGTCTAATATTCCAAAGCCAGGAGTATTTATAACTCCTATCCTGATACAAGATGCATCTACTTCCAAAGCATCAATTTATAAGGCACCTGCGAAACCACATGTTCTTGTTAGGAAATGCAGACCTTTGGACCAAAATAATGATGTCTTGAAACATTTTTCCCAATTACCAGCCAAGTTATCAATACTGGATGCCTTGAATCTATCAAAGGATCCTCGGGAGGCACTCATTGAGGATTTGTCATGTCCTTAGTAATTTGAAACTGAAATTGATGTGGCTGAAGTCTACCATGTAGATAATATTCCTACATAATGCCATGCTATGAAATTTTTTATAGATAAAGTTGAATTTGATGTTGTGCATGGACATATCATACCAATGTATTTATCTGGAAAGCTCAATGATGTATACATCCGATGAGTTTTCATTGATAAGGGTTCAGGATTCAACCTCATCCCTATTCATACGCTTTGTCGATTGGGCCTCATAGAATCTGATTTATCTCCTTCTACATTCATGTTGCAAGGATATGATAAAAATGAACAAGATCCTCTGGGCGATATTACACTCAAAACTCAGTTTTGGGATCTTTTATCCAATTTATATTTCATGTTTCTTCATCATGACACAACCTTCAACATTTTTCTTGTAAGACCTTGGCTACATCAACATGTGGCTATACCTTCATCATACCATCATTGTCTCAAATATTGTTTAAATGATAAAATTGGGACATTTTATGGTGATAAAGCCCCATTAAAACCATGTGAATATCAATACATTGAGGCAGAATTCTGTCACATGGAGGGAAAGGAGGTATCTACGACAAATGAGGTTTCCAAAATTTATGCTCCATATGGTTTGGAAAAGATTCTAGTAAACCAACTCATACATGTGAGTACAGATTATGTGTTGCCTATCAGTCAAATTGACAGGATAGACCTAAATCCAAATACTCTTATGGAATATTCCATAATGTCAATTACGGCAATCAACCCAGACAACATGGGAGAAATTGATGATTCGCCAAGTAATGATGAAATCTCAAAGGTAGATGTCTTAATTTCATCTGCTGATATCCAACAATTCTATACTTCATCAACCTGGATAGAAGAAGTTATAGAAATGTTAGAGATGAACTATGATGTCGATTCTCAATCCATCATCTCCTCTTTATTACCCATGGAAGACCCTTCATCATCAATAGGGTCAGAAATGGTAGCCTCTTCCTCAAGATGTTCAAATTTTAACATCTCTCTTGATTATGGAAATTCTGCTTCATCATCTACTATGCAAGTGGAAATAGAAGAAGTAGCACATATTGAAGAAGAAGAGGAATATCTCAGAGATACTCCTCCAGCATTTGAGGAGGGTATCTCTATAACTATGGATGAACATAGAGAAATAAATCTAGGTAAAAAAGAAGATCCACGCCCCACTTTAATTATTTTGTCCATGACTCTTGAAGAGCAAGAAATGTAAATTTCATTTTTAAAGAAAAATTGAGATATATTTGCATGGAACTATACAGAAATTATAGGGCTTGATCCTGATGTTTCTACCCATCATTTGGGTTTTCCAAAAGAACATCGTGGATTCAAGCAAGCCACAAGAATAACACACCCAACTTATGCCTCCAAAATTGAAGATGAGGTGGATAAGCTTATCAAGGCTAACTTCATCAGAGAAGGTCAATATCCCAAATCGCTAGCTAATATTTCCCCTGTGAAAAAAAATAATGGACAAAATAGAGTTTTCATTGACTTCAGTGATCTTATTCGGCATTTTACTATGGATAATTTCCCGGTTCTGATCACAGAACACTTAATTGATGAAACAGCTGGCTATGAAGCACTTTCCTACATGGATGGATATTCTGGGTAAAATCAAATCCTAAATTCTCTAGCAGATGAATAATTTATAGTCTTCAGAGCCCCTCAGGGTGTTTTTTTCTATCGGGTGATGCTCTTTTCTCTGAAAAATGAAGGTGCAACATATCAACGTGTAATGCATCGTATCTTAAAACCCTTTTTAGGGAAATTTGTTGAATGTTATTTGGAATATTTGGTTGTTAAATCCAGACAATGTTCTAATAAAATGGATTATTTGGAAATCATATTCAACAAACTTCAACAACACAAATTGAGATGAACCCCTTGAAATGTGCTTTTGGGGTATCCTCAAGAAAATTTATCAGCTTTGTTGTACGCCATAGTGATATCGAAGTCGATCCTGAGAAGAAAAAATCAATCCTTGGTATGTAACCTCCTTGAAATTGGAATGAATTGAGAAGACTTCAAAAAAACTTGGCCTATATTCTGCGTTTCATCACCAATTTGGTAGGCAAATGTTTACCCTTTACCAAATTGATGTAGAAGGGAGTCACATACCAGTGGACTGAATAATGCCTAGAGGCATTCAATATTCTCAAGAAATATCTCTTGAGTCCACCGGTATTAATGCCACATATTGAAGGAAGTCCACTTATTCTGTATGTGATAGCTTTAAAGAGATCGTTGGGTGCCTTCCTTGCCCAAAAGAATGATTCTGGGAATAAAAATAGCCTTTACTATCTCAGTCGAACTATGCTTGAAGCATTAAATCGATATTCAAGTATTGAAAAGGTCTACCTAGCGTTAATCTTTGTAGTTCATAAATTGAGACACTACCTGCAACATCATGAGGTCCAATTGGTATCTCACAAAAACCCGCTCAAATTTATCCTTAGTCGTCCAATGCTTACAGGAATTCTGGCAAGGTGGGAATTTACTTTGATGCATTTTGATATCCAGTATGTGTCTCAAAAGGAAATAAAGGTCCAAGATCTGGATGATTTCCTTGCTGAACACCCTTCAGTAGAAGATACATCCTTTAGATATTGAACTTCCTGATTAGGAAGTCTTCTATATTCAAGATAATCTTCAATCATGGGAAATGTATTTTGATGGTGCTTCCAAAAGTCCAACTGGGAAGAAAATGAAATATCCTAAATTCAACAAAGTTGGGTTGGGAATTGTTCTTATTTTTCTAGAAAAGGTAGTGCTACCCTATTTCTTCTTATTGTTGGAAAGTGGTACAAACAATTAAGTATAATATCAAGCTCTCATCACAGGATTGGAGTTGGAGCTTCATGCACAAGTGAATCACTTAAAGGTGAAATGTGATTCAGACCGGGTAATCAAACAAGTCAATGTGGATTATGCCATCAGAAAAGAGGAATTAATCCCTTTGTATGATTATATCAGAGAGTTAATTGCATAATTTCCTTCGGAACTGAAATTTTCTTATGTCTTGTGATCACAAAATTCCCAAGCTGATGCATTGGCTAATGTAGTCATAGCTCTGCCAGATCCAAATCAGGACGAAACAATCATTAGTATTGTCCACCGTCATACAGTTTCACCTAATTTTCAAATCAGAACATAGGAAATCAATGAAATTAGTCCCATTTCTGAACCATATGTTCATACTACAGGATGGATGACACCTATTAGGTAATACCTACAAAATGGAACAATCCCACCTGATAGGGTCGGGAAATAACAAGTCTGGTGACGTGGGGTCAATTTTTCTCTTTATGATAGCCCATATCATCTAGAAAAAATTATCTAAAAAAGATGTTTTGATGGAATTCTCTTCAGATGTATTAATGGTGAAGAGAGAATGGCTGTCATGAAAGAAGTACATGCAGGAGTCTGTGGTACCCACCAGTCTGGATAGAGAATGTCTGATAAAATTCTATGGCTTGGATACTTTTGGCCTTCAATGATACAAGATTGTGTTGATTTCACTAAGAAGTGTCATTATTTCCATGTATGTGCCAACTTCATTCATCAACCCCCAGAGTTGCTCCATACTGCTAAGTACTCATGGCCATTATCCACATGGGGAATGGATGTAGTAGGAACATACCCTTCGGCTACATCCAAGCAGTTTAAATATATTTTTACTGCTACTGACTTCTTTTCAAAATGGGAAGAGGAAATACCTCTCAAAGAAGTTAGTTCTAAAAGAATTGTTTGCTTCATCAAGTCTAACATCATTAGCAGATTTGGTGTCCCTCATACAATATTGATGGACAATGGCACCAACTTCTGTTCATCTGAGGTAAGGAAGTTGTATCTAGAATACAACATCAAATCCAACCATTCCTCTCGGTATCATGTTGCATCCAATGGCTAAATAGAAGCCTTCAATAAGACTCTTTCAAACATACTGCAAAAGATGGTGGATAAAGATAAAATATCATGGACTGATAAACTTTTTCATGCTTTATGGGATTATCAAACCACAACTCGCACTGCTACGCGACCAACTCCATATTCATTGGTATATGGAATAGAAGCAATATTGCATATTGAGGTTCAATTACCTTTACTCATAGTATCCATTTGTGTTCAGTCATCTACAGATGAACAATCTCAAAAGAACTTGGATGAATTGGAATGATTAGATGAAAAAAGATTGTTCACCCTGCACCACATGGAAGTCTATCAGAATTGAATTTCACGGGCTTTCAACAAAAAATTTCATCTTCATTCATTCAAGGATAATTGGTATTGGTTCTCAGAAATCCAGTGATACCAGGAAAGAAACCTCCAAAACTGGAGCCAATGTGGGAATGACCTTACTCAATACATAAGGTCTACTCCAATGGAGCTTATTATTTAATTTCAATGGATGGAGAAATAATTACAACTCCAACCAATGCAATATTCTTGAATAATTATTTTGTGTAACACAAATTACAATACGTCTTAGCTACATGACGCTAAAATGTACAACACCCTTTTCATCCAACATGATGTCAAACTGTGTCGTCCTTACTGCATGACATTAAAATGCATAGTCCTCTCTTTAGTCTTTACCGAAAAACTTTAAACTGCATTGTCACTTTGTCGTCCAACATGACGTTAAACTGTGCACATGTCCTGCAAGACATTAAACTACAATACGTCCTAAAAGACGTTAAACTGTAAAAGTCCCTAATTCATCCAACATGACGTTAAAATGTGTTGTCCTCACTACATGACACTAAACTGTGCAGCACTGGTCCATTTATATGACCTTAAACTATTTTATTCCTCACTGGAAGACTTTAAACTGCATATCCCCCTATGTCCTACATGACATTAAACTGTGAATTGTTAGGGTTGTTGCTACCTCTTTTTTATCACACCAAGTATGACTCACATGAGCTTAGTGTAAAATTCAACCATAATAAACTCTCTGGGCCGCTAAATATGCGTAAGTACCAACACCATTTTAGTTCTTTGTCCTCAAGTACAACTCGATCACCAATTTATTTTCAATTGAACTACGCAGACTTTGATCCTTGCCTTCTAGGCTGGGTACGTATGAAACCTCCCAAGGTTTTAGCACAAAACCAATCTCTTCACAATTTTTCACCTCCGTATCATACGATGTTGATCCATGAAGCAGCCTAAAACTAATCTCTTCACATTGGTTCACCTTCATCCCACATGATGTTAAACTGTGTACGTCATTTTTGTCCCTACTACATGACACTAAATTGTGCAGCACCATCATCCTTGCTATATGACATTAAACTATACAGTCTCCCATTTTTCCTCACCTGGGAGGGAATCATCATTGACATTGATCTCAAATCATTTCATATTTCAAATACTACATGCATACATGGTAATTCCTGAACCTTTAATATTGGGTCAAACCATCATTGCACTAAATTCCCCTTTCACCCTTCACTTTTACCAACCAAATCTGTACAAAGGGTATTTTATGAACTACGTGTGGCTTGATTCACATCCTTATGGGATACGTAGGAACGTTTGAGCATCCCTCGAATCTAGCCCCAAATATTTGGGCCTAACCCCAAATTCCACTTTCAGTCCCTTGGCTAAAAATTCCCCCTATGAAAACATAAATGTGGTATGAAAACCCTAGTCTTCATTCATATCAAGTTTATAAAACACACAATGTGTATTCCTCATTATGGTCAAAGATCTATGACCCTAAACTAAGATCTCCTACACTCTCATCCCACATGACATTAAAATGTATTTCAAGAACTACGTATGGCTTGATTTCCATCCTTATGGGATATGTAGTGAAGTCAAGTACCTCAATTCAGGACCCGGCCACAACATGATTATGGTTAGCATTAGTCTATGTATCTTCTACATGCATCGGACAATACCCATATTGATGTGTCATACTCCTAACCTTAAATACCTATAGATCTCCATAACCCTTTTCTTGACTTCTGGTCGCAAAATGTTTGATACCCGAGAATTCTTTGCTTGACTATGTAGCATGATCCCTTAGGCGGCCTTGCATAAGCATTCTACATTACAGACCTTTCATCCAAAAGATGATATTATTGGACTATGCAGCGAATTCCCTTAAGTGGCCCTGCATAATTCATCCCCCTAATAGTTTTTTAAATAGTGGTAACTTTATTCTTGGGAGGAAAACCTCTTTTTTCCTTGTTTTTCTTAACGATAGTATGTAGGGATTTGCAAAAATATCCATCCTTAACGTATTTTTCACATACTCCTTTTCATGATTTAAAGCATTTAAGTCTATGGTTTATATTTACCTACCCTACGTTTGGGTCATACCATTTCAAGAGTGACATTCATCCAATTCTTTGACAATATCGATTGGGAATATTCTCTCCATATTCAGGTACATCTCTCCATACAGTAGACTCTATGCTTTGGAAAATTTGAATCTCTATAAACTTTCACGGGCTTTTTAGCAATAGAAAAGTAAAATTTCGGAGAGTTCTATTGCCTGACTATACAGCACATGCCTATAGGTGGCCTTGCAGAAGTAGTCTATATAACGGAACTGTCAGCTGAAAGATGCAATTATTTAACTATGCAGCCAATGCCCTTAAGGGGACCTACATAATTCAACCCCTAACAGGGTTTGTTAAATAGTTGTAACTTCACTCATAGAAAATACATCCTCTAATTCATTTTAGCATTTTTTTTATATATTTACTCGGATTAAATATTTCATAAGTCATAGTTTACATGTTTTCCCCCATACATAAATGTGGTAATATGTTTTCAGATAAATTATCAAGGAATTGAGTCATTTTTAATCCATTTATTCAATGCTATTTCGACTTTAAAAATTATCCTTTTTATGTCCAACGTGCATGAATTTAAACTTCCCACAAAAGACAAGGGAACTCTGAACCAAAGTCAATTCCCAGCTCACTTAACATACATTTTGTATGATTTAGGTAATATTGAGCAGAACAAAGATTCAAAGTTTGTAGGGTTATTTTTATAAACCTAACAACAACCAAAATATGCATACTAGGCCCATTGTCTTAGGTAAAAATTTAAAGCAGGTTGCAAGAGAATGCAGACAAAAATGATTAAAGATGAAAGTGTTTTTCATTGATTCATAAGAGTTAGAAGGACATCCATAGACTGGAGTCTCTTCTCTTTGTCAAAAATTACAAGAGGCTTTCAACATAATTCATCATTTGATTCATGGAATCCCGAGCATCATCAGGAGCCACCTGGAATTAATTTATTAAACTGGATACAATATGAGATGCAGTGATATCGGATCTTCTTAAAAAAAATTTAAAAGAATGTTCTTGAGTGCAGGTTGAGAAAATTTTCTACTAATCAAATAGTGATTCTGTTTCTGTCCAAGAGACATGAAAGATGGATACATGGATTTGAGAATGGAGCATTGGATGTAAAATCCATTTAGAGAGAGTACTCTTTTCAGATATTGTTTATAATGTCATGATAGTCTTCTCTCCACCAACCGGCAGTGGAAAACATATCAGCCCATGGTTTACCATTTTTATAAATGTATGGAAATGGCATGGAGGAAACAATTGAAAGTTCACACCATTGTTTCTTCTCTTAATGCACAGCATAACAAAATATAGGGACAACAGTGCAGCTGCATCTCGAGCATATGAGATTTCAGATCTGGTGCACAATGAATGTGATGCATTATGTATGCCTTCTCCACCATTCTAGCATTATCAAATGATCTTGTAATTGAGACATTTGCTGAAGCAAAATTGGTGTATGTTTGAAACCAGGAATGAAAATGATAGTTCTTTACATCTAGAACATTGACTCCTTACAGATGACCATGGCCATATAAAGGCAAGTAAATGCTCTGTGGGAAATTAACATGATACTTATTCAAGTACATGGCCAGATCCGAGAGAGTGATGTCACAGATATCATAGTAATCATGGCCAATGATATTTATCATGTCATCAATTCGCTTTCTAGCCAGCTCATCAGTCATTCCAATTCTTCTAGGAGTCATTGAATCAGCACAAATATCGAATAATTACCTTTTAAGTAAGTTGGTTTTTCATAAAATTTGTGATGAAAAGAGAAAAAATGGATAAGGCATTAATGCGCGCAAGTATCATATTGGCTTGCAAGTCCAAGTTAGTCGTGCAAGTTTTACCGCGCTAGAACTAGCGTGCAAGTTTAAAACTCACTACAGAAGCACGACACAGACAGAAGCGTGAATGAGAAGAAAACCAACACACATGAGCGACGAGAGCTACTTGTGTGCCATGAGCTCAATATCATTTGAAACTGAGTACTTTACGCAAAGTGGTGCTGCATTTTATAGGCAAGGTCGAACCCTTGTGCATCGGACCCTGCGCGGCAGAAGCATACCTGCACGCCTATGACTTGTATGCCGCAGTACCTTATTTCTCGTTTTCCTCGGAGTCAAATCCTCTTTCCTTTATTGGGTCCAACTCTGAGGGGGGGACTTTGGATGATGCTCCTTTCCATCACAGAGTATAATGAATGAAAAAGGGGAATACATTAAACACAAATAGATTGATCATTTGAAGAACATCAAAAATTGGAAAAGGTATGAACAAATAATTCTTTAAGCATGGGTCAAGAAAGTCTCACTATGGTCGTGCAAGTATACTTGCACACCACATACGGGTCGCGTAGGTGACTTTCGTGCCCTTTTCCTTTTTTACCCAAGGTCATCAGTGGCCTATAAATACCCTCGGTTGGCCCCCCATTTCGGGGATGAAGAAAATCCAAAAGTCAGATTTAAGCTCTTGGCACCCTAGTCTCATCTTGAAGTCTTTCTAACACTTCTAAGGTAATTTATTACCTAGAATGGAAGATCTAAAGAGGTGTAATAAGGCCTAATTTTTGGAATTAATCAACACTTGTGCGCCTAAATGTCTATCCCTTAAGAGAAATGGCCACACTTGTGCGCCACCTTATCCCTTTAACAGAACTTCCGCGTCACCCTTTTGGAAACCTTTAGGGATAATACTAAGGTCTTGAGCCAAGTCTCACCCAAGTATTACACTATGGGTTAACCGTCTCCCAGGTACACCAGTTTTGCGCAAGTATACATGCGCGACTAGGACATGGGTGCCCAAACAGGACTTGCATGCCTGCCTCTTTTTGGGTTCCCCTCCAGCCTATTCAACTATTTTCTTCAGATTCACCTTTCCTCTTCAAGTACATCCTTTAAAATCCTCTTAAAATCCATTTATGGCATGGTTCCTTTGTTGTCTTCCTTATCCGAAAGGAATTCTGTTGAACATCTCTCAAAACATTGTTATTTACATAACTTTATGTCACTAAGGTTAGAGATTTCATTCATTTCAACCTCATCCTTTAAGATGATAGGGTCTTTAATCTAGGCATCCTCCTCAGGTTTAAGCCCCATGTTCCCTAATCTGGGCATCCTCCTTAGGAATAAGCTCCATGTTCCCTAATCTGGGCATCCTCCTTAGGAAATAAGCCCCACGTTCCCTAATCTGGACCTCCTTTTCAGGAGTAATCCCCAATGATAATTTCTCTTAACCTAGGCTTCCTTTTCAGGAGTAATCCATAGTTATAATTTCTCTTAACCTGGGCCTCCTTTCCATGAGTAAGCCCCAGATCTCAAGTCCCCTTAACCTAGCCCTCCTTTTCAGGAGTAATCCCCATGCTTAATTTCTTTTGACATGGGCTTCCTTATCAGGAATTAAAACCCAATCATTTTCCCCTCTCTAATTTGGGAATCCTTATCAGGAGTAAGCCCTAAGTTAAGTACGCACATATACCTTTATGGACCTTATTCTTGGGTTTCTTCCCTGTAGTAAATCCCGATCCTCATATATATTAGGCAGTCATACATAAGTAAGCCTCAAATCATTTCTTATGATTGCATCATTCATGGCACAATCATCAGGTTTTTACTAATACCTCTTGTTTCTCACATCGAGCATGACTCGCGTGATCTTAGAGTGTAAACGTAATTATGACATCTCTCTTTGAGCCATTAATTAGGAATAAACCTCATAGTTCTTCACTCAAACTACATGGGTTCTGATTCCTTTTCTAACAAGGATACGTAGGTAGCCCATCTGCGGGTACGATCCCAACTCTAAAATAATCCATGTCCTTCTGAATGACAATAAACTTCAAGTTCCCCACTGAGTGGCTTTAAAACCAATATGGTTATCATAATGACCAAGAGATTTATAAATAACATGTTGAAGGATAGCATTGACTATGAATCTCTAATAAATACAGAAGATTATCTATCAATGAAGAACCTCAAATAGATCTAAAAGAGTCTCTAAATATCATACATATAAATAATTGATTGTCAGGTCTAAAGGAAAGATCATTTTCAAACTTGGTAAATTAATAAGGATTCACAAACCTAAATTAAATCTATAAGAGAGTCCTGGAGTATATTATAATTCCCCCGAAAAAGGTGTGATGAGTCTGACCTCCCATCTTCTCTACCAATGAAAATTCTTAATCCTTATTTAGTCCACAACTAATGAGCACCTACCTTTGGAAAGTAGGTCCAAATGGATATAGAATCATTGGATGTTTCTGGTTCAACAAATAATCCCATTAGAAACCAATTGGAATGTTTGAACCTTAAATAAATGAGGTCATCCCAATTGAGCATATAACTTTATTCTTAATGCATAGGAAACTGAATTTGTCTTACCTGGTGCATAAATCAAGTCAATTTCAAACATTTGAAGATACTCCATCCATCTCCTCTGCCTCAAATTCAGATCTCGCTGTGAGAAAATGTGTTTCAAGATTTTTTGATCCATAAACATAGTAAATTTCTCACAAAAGAGATAATGATGCCAAGTCTTCAAGTCATGGAAAACAACAGTTAACTCCAAATCATGTGTTGGGTTGTTTTTTTCATGCATTCTCAACTATATTGAGCCATAAGCAACAAAATGGTCTCCTTGCATGAGAACACATGCCAACCCAAATCCTAAAGCATGACAATACACCACGTACCCCTGTCCCGATTCTGGTAAAATCAAGATGGGTGATGATGTAAAGTGAACTTTCAACTCTTGAAAAGATCTCTGACATTCCATAGTCCATTTAAATGCACTTTTATTCTTTGTCAATACTGTCATAGGTGAAGCTAGTCGTGAGAATTCACGCAAAAAGCATCGGTAATAATCAGCTAGACCAAGAAAAATTCGTATTTCAAAGACATTCTTCGGTGGTTTCCAAGAAAGAACAGCTTAAATCTTTTCTAGATCCACTAAAACACCTTTATCAGAAACAAATTAGCCCAGAAAGCATACCTATTGTATCCAAAAATCACACTTTGATAATTTGGCATAAAACTAATTGTCTCTAAAGATTTCCAACACTATAACCAAGTGTTCCTAATGTGCATCCCTTGTCCTTGAATACACCAATATGTCATCCACAAACACCATAATAAAAGAATCCAGATATCACTGAAATATCTGATTCATCAATTCCATAAAGACGGATGGTGCTTTCATAAGACCAAAAGGGATGACTACATATTCATAGTGGCCATATCTGCTTCTAAAGGCTGTCTTTTGAATATCCTCCTTCCAAACTCCCAACTGGTGATATCTGGACCACAAGTCAGTCTTAGAGAACCACGGAGGTCCCCTAAATTGATCAAACATGTCATCAATGCATGGAAGTTGATATCTATTCTTTATCGTAACTTGGTTATGTTTAGAATATCCACACATAGCCTTAATGTTCCATCTGTTTTCTTTACAAACAAAACTGTTGATGCCCACGAAGACACGGATGGCCGAATAAAACCTTTTTTTTTCAGATCTTCCAACTATACATTCAATATCATTAACATAGTTGGTGCCATCCTATAAGATGGAAGTGAGATAGGACTGGTCCCCGGATGGAGATCAATCGTAAACTCCACTTCTCTTACTGGTGGTAACCATGAGAAGTTTTGAAGAAAAACATCAGGAAATTGATCCATGAATACTGAAAAACTGTTATTCCTGATCTCATCCATTGATTCCAAGTTTAACATAGAAAAATGGTAAGATATCATTGCAACTACTGGTTCCAACAAGCCCATTGTACCTACCTTCACCACTCTTTCTTCTCTAAAGAGATACTCGACGCCATCCTCAGTCGTGAAACTGACTGTTCAGCTATAACAGTCGATATGAGCCCTGAACTATGTCAACCAATCCATACCCAGGATTATATCATAGAAATCCATCTCCAGCATTGCGATATCCCATTTCAGCTCAGCTCCATCAACATTTATAGATGATTCTCTACACACAAAGGCTCTACATTCTCTTTCACCGAGAGGAGTTTGAAGTTTTATCACAAAAGGCATCATTTCAAGTTTTAAGATCAGAAAATTTGAAATACGAGAAGAAAGAAAAGATTGTGATCCACCATTATCGAACAGAACTTGCATGAGGGTAGAATTCAAAAGAATCATACCTCTCCTCGTAGGCGGTCCAGAATGGTCATCCACAATCACCTGTTTTTCTCCATACAATTGCTTTGTTACTGCACTTTTCTCCTTATTTCCTTGTTGATATTTCCCTTCCATAGGAGTCATGATATTCCTAGAATCACCATATCTAGCTCTATTCTACTGGTGAGATTTATTTTTCTATCCTTGCCCTGTCGAAGCATAAGAGACTTGTGACGGCTGAGAAGTGTCACGAACACCTGACTGTAGAGCACTATGACAATATCACTGAAGATGAACCATCTTGTTACAATTGTGGCATGCTCACTGTGGTGATGTACATTATCGTTTCATGTGATCAATCAAGCCACATTGAAATCACACAGCTTTCATCATGGGTCATGGAGGAAGATTCACCAATCCAGCCATCTGATTCTAATTCACACTCCCACATTGGAAGTAGGTTTCCCTCTTCCACTTGTTCCCAGCATTTGAGTTCCCACCTATTCTCGTGGGTGCCATCATACTTCCTCATCCAATAACTTATGAGATGTCACTATCATCTACTATTGCTCTGTTTACCATCTCTGTATAATCTGCAATACAGAGCACACCTATCTTCGAGAGAATCTCCTCTCACAACCCTGTTTTAAAAATGTGTGCCTTCAGCGACACACTTGTAGCAACTTCCAGTGCAAAGCACAATAAATTAATGAATTTAGCTGCATACTCTGTGACAGAGATATTCTCCTGCTTCAGGATGATTTTTTTTCATCCTATAGATTTTAAACGTGTGAGGATAAAATTGTTTATTGAACAATTCCTCAAATTCCTACCAGCCTAGGCCTTGATCCTCCTTAGCATGAACCACTAGCTCCCACCACTGTCGTGCAAGATCCTGCAGCAAATACGTCTCCACCTTTACTTTCAGTTCTGCTGGTGTTGTTGGGAAAAAATCCCTCAAGGTATCATTGAAGCCTTTTTGAGGTGATTGTGTTTGTTGACAAAGTGGACATCTGAGTTGTGATTGTTGACAAAGAGGATTTCATGATGGAATTTCGAGTTCAAGAGCTGAGGTCAACGATCCATGTTTGATTCAAGAACGTCGATAAAAGGAATGGAAGATCTGGAGGCGGTACAAAAGAACAGATACAAGGTGACGCCGTTTTCCAGTGTTTGCCAAATTTTTGGGCCTGAAAATCGGCAAATGAAGAAAAGTGTTTTTGGCAAAGGGACTTGCGCGCCGTGGACTTGGAGTATAGGAAACTTGCGCGCCATATGTTTTTCAAGATCAGAAGATCAAAATATGGCTAAGGAAATAGGTTCGCGCAAGGTGGTCAGATTGCCTATAAATACCGGACCACCCCTCCTCATTTTTCACCGGAGTTCAAGACGAGAGCTCCCGTCGCGCAGGTGTGGTGGTCGCGCAAGTGGTGTGTGTGGTCGCGCAGGTGGGACTTCCGCGCCAGTGGTTGAAGTTGTGCGCCGGTGTTTGAAGTTGTGCGCCGGTGTTAGAAGTTGCGCGCCGGTTGGCAGTTACGCGCCAATATTGGTTTGGGCGTAAAAGGAAGAGAGTCGCGCAAGTTTGGAGTTGAGGAAGCTTGAGTCGCGCAAGTGTTTGAGGAGGACTTTCACGCCCGTTGTGACTTGCGCGCCGATACTTGCGCGCCGAGGTTGACTTGCGCGCCAAGTAAGGTTTGTTCCAGCAGTGTTTTTCGGGCTGCGTGGAAGCTGGATGTTTGCCCGATACCTTCGGTGCAAAGAGATATTCATCAACGGGTGAAAGTTAAACTTCAACAGAGCATCTACATACAAGAGAAGATGCATTCTTTCATGAAAATGAAGAGACCTACAGGTCTATAAACTGTGAGTGGATTCCATCCAAGAGCAGTGAGTTTAGGAAGAGGAAGAAGGTGATCCTCTCCACCGGTAGTGAGCCAGAGAGAGAAACAGGGAGTGACCCTTGGGAAAGCAGTGAGCTGACCCTAAACATTGTAAAGGCAGTGAGCCTGGGCATAGAAGTGATCTAGCCCGAACCTTGTAATCCACAGCTAGTGAAGATTAGTGGAATTTGGTACGACCGGCAACCTGTCGGCGTATGCTCCTTGGACGTAGCCCTTAGCGGTGAACCAAGTAAAATTGCTGTGTCCTGTGCTTGCTTTACATTCTGTTTATATCGTGCAGCAGGAAAAAGAGAGAAGATTGTTTTTCTTAACAGCGAAACAAGATCAGAACGGGCATTAATTTTTAATTAGTCATACCCTGATTCACCCCCCCCCCCTCTCAGGGTATCTAGCCTAGTGGACCTAACAAGTGGTATCAGAGGGAAGGTTCAAAGTTGTTCTTCTCTCAATGGAGGTAACCAATCATAAAGGGATTCCGATCTTCGACGGATATAATTTTCAGATATGGAATAATCGGATGCAACACTATTTCCGATCCTTGGGAATGGATGTGTTTTCAGCAGCTATGCATGGTATCACAGCTGATATTAATAGTGGTGCCTTATCAGAGGCTGAGCATAGAGAGTTGGATGCTGATTCCAAGGCAATCAATGCCTTAGGGGGAGCCCTTTCCAATCCCATCTACACAAAGGTGATGTCATGCAAAACGTCACATTCCATGTGGGAAAAGCTTTTGAATATATATGAAGGAGATACAAAAGTCAGAGAGGCAAAGCTGCAGGTGTTGTGGAACAAATATGAAGATCTGAAAATGAACCCGAATGAGTCTGTTGACGCATTCTTTGATAGGGTAAACATTGTTGTGGAAGATATGCGAGGTCTTGGAGAAGTCATTGAAGACATAAAGATTGTGAAGCGCATATTGAGGAAACTTCCACCTCGGTTCAATCCGAAAGTTTCAGTACTAGAAGATAGAGATCCAAAAGAGCTGACATTGGACAATTTGCACAGTACCTTGGTTGCATATGAAATGAGGAACGATGATAATGAGGCTGTGGAAAAGGGGAAGTCTAAAGAGGTGGCATTTAAGGCCATGAAGAAGCTCACCATTGAAGATTCTAATGAAGAAGAAGAGACGGATGAGGTGATGTCATTCCTTTCTTCAAATCTACAAAGAGGAAGAGGAAAGTTTAAAGGTAAAATTCCACTAGCATGCTTTAGATGTGGAAAGGTTGGTCATCTTGCGGCAAGATGCCCCAAGAAGTTTCAAGATGATGATGATGATGATGATGTTGAAATTCCCAAAAAGAAGACTTCACCTTTTGTGAAAGGGAAGAAACAATTCAAGAGAAATTTCTTCAAGAAAAAGAATCTTCTTTCACAAGAATTTGAAAGTTTAGATGAGTCTGAGGATGAAGAAGTTGAGGAAATAGAAAATTGCAGAGATCGTGGGGTAAATGCCTTGGTGGCAATTGTTGGTAGTTCTCAAAAGGGAGAAGAAGCTGATGCTAAAGAAGAAGAAGAAATTGAAGGGAGAATTGATATGGAAGCTGAATTGGAAGCAACTCTTGAGGAGATAGATGTTTGGAGAGCCAAAACGAAGAAAGCCAATAAAGTGGTTCGTGATGCCAAACTCTATATGCAACAACAGGATGAAGAAAAGTCTGAGTTTTTAGAAGAAATTGAAAGACTAAAATCCTCAACACCAGAGAGCTCAGAAAATATTGTTGAGTATAAGCTTAAAATTGAGGAACAAAAGAAGGAAATTGATTGTTTGACTAACACAAGAAAGGAGCAGGTTAGATGTATCAAAGAGCTTGAAGAAGAAGTGGTCAGTCTGCGACAAAAACTTAAAAATCAAGATAAACTCTTGACCCCCAATGTGATATCCGAAAAGCAGGCTATTCAGAAGGCAGAGAAGATGAAAGTGGAGCCTAGCAGTTCAGTAGGGAAGAAACAGCAATTGAGCTCAGATGTTAATGTCGTTTCTGGGATTAGTCAAGAATAAAAATCTGCAACAATTGCAGTCAGACCGTAAGAACTCATCCCGAAAGTGAAGGTTGATTTGGGAACAAAACAGAATCAGAATATTCAGAGATCCCAAAGGGTAAATCATAGTGCTGAAATATCACGAGGGAATGCATCCTATATCAGGTGTTATTGCTGTGGGAAAATGGGACATTCACAGTATGTGTGTTCCATAGCCAAGAGATACAAAAGGGAACATGAACAGAGATGGCAGTCAAATAGAGAACGGTTTTCCAGAACACATTTTGAAGGACACTATTTTTGGTGCGAAGGATTTGGACACATGGCTAGGTATTGCACTTCAACCATTCAGAGAAATGTGTCAAAGAATAATCAAAATGTTCGCAAGCAGCAGATCAATAAACCAGCAAGCGAGTTAAAAGTTCAGAACAGATTTGCAGCTCTGCAAGATGAGGGTGGTCCATCATACTCTGAGAAAGAACAGAAGCCTCAATCCATACCGAGTGTGAAAGAAAAAGTATGGACCAAGAAGAAGAAAAATGAGAAGGTTGTGGTGGCGCAGATTGCCCTTAAAGCATCAGATTGATCTGGTGTTTGGATCCTTGATAGTGGTTGCACATCCCACATGACGGGTAATAAGTATCTTGTTACAGGCATCAAATATGACAAATAAGGAGTTGTCAAATTTGGAAATGATGAAGGCCTGAAGATTGTTGGCTCAGGGAAAGCCAAGTTTGGGGGCAAAGAGATGAGACGCGCTGATGTCTTGGTAGTAGAGGGTCTCAGTCATAACCTACTCAGTGTCAGTCAACTATGTGACTCTGGGCACTCTATCCAATTTACCAAGAAGATGTGTGTTGTGAAAGGAAAAGATGGAGCAGCTGTTCTGCAGGGAAAAAGGTCAAAGGGAAATCTCTATCTTGTAGGTGGGGAAGAAGATATTTGTCTTTTATCCAGAGAGGAAGAAAACCAGCTATGGCATAAGTGACTTGGTCATCTATGCCAACCATCTATAGAGGATCTCGTTAAATGTGATGCTTCTAGAGACCTTCCCAAACTATCACGTGATCGCACTCATACGTGTGATGCTTTTCAACAAGGGAAAATCATCAGAAAGACATACAGGCCAAAGGAACAGAAATCAACTAGAGTGCTCGAATTGGTGCATGCTGATGTATGTGGACCTATCTCACCACGAGCTATAAATGGGCAAAGGTACTATGTTCTTTTTATTGATGACTATAGAAGAATGGCCTGGGTATTCATCATAACCCATAAGACAGAGGTGTTCAGTTGCATAAAGCAGTACAGGAGGGAATCAGAAAAGATGCTGGGGCAGAAAATTCTGAAGTTTCGTACTGATAACGGTACGGAATTTACAAACAGTCAGGTTGAAAACTATCTCGAGAAACATGGGATAAGGCATCATGTTTCATCAGTAAGAACTCCCCAACAGAATGGAGTAGTTGAAAGGAGAAATCGGATCATCAACAATATGGATAGAACAATGCTTATTGATAAGGACCTGCCAGAGAAATTTTGGAAGGAAGCAGTTTTGACATCAGTTTATGTTTCAAACAGGTCCCTGTTATGTCCGAAGCAAGGGAAGACTCCGTATGAACTGTGGTACGGAAAGAAGCCAACGTTGAAGTACTTTCGAATCTTTGGAAGTAAGTGTTTCATTCTCAACAAAGAACATCATAGGAAGTTTGAGGCACGAGGAGATGAAGGGATATTCCTTGGCTATTCCGGGAAAAGAAAAGCATATAAATGTTTCAATAAAAGGCTGGGAAAATCATTAAAAGAAATGATGTCACTATAGTTGAAAATGAGTAGAATACTCAACGATCCAGTGAACAGTTCCTGGATGAAAGTGATGATGAGGTAAGCAACCCAGGGGGAGCAGAAGTGGCAGAAGCTGACTCAGAAGAAGATACTGATGATGAAGAGGAAAGTGTCAAGTCGGTGTCTGTGAGAAAGCCAAAGAGTCGAGCTGAAATTGATAGGCAGAATATCATTGGTGATCAAACAGCTCCAGTTCAGACTCGAAGAATGAAATAATCACAGCAAGCATCATTTTTGTCTCAAGTGGAGCCGAAATGTTTTTCTGATGCAGCTGAAGATGAAAACTGGGTTCAGGCCATGAACGAAGAGCTTGATCAGATTGAGAAGAACCAGACATGGGAGATTGTTTCGAGGCCAGCAGACAAAAATGTCATCGAGACTAAATGGGTCTATCGCAACAAGATGAATGAAGATGGCACAGTGATTCAGAACAAAGCACGACTAGTGTGCAAGGGATACTCCCAGATAGAGGGAATAGATGTTGATGAGACATTTGCACCGGTTGCAAGGCTGGAGACAATCAGATTATTTTTGGCCATAGCAGTGCAAAGAAAGTTCAAAGTGTTCCAGATGGATGTCAAATCCGCATTCCTGAATGGGGTTCTGGAAGAAGAAGTGTATATTGAACAGCCAGATGGTTTTCTCATTCATGAGGATGAAAACAAAGTTTGCAGGCTGAAGAAGGCGTTGTATGGGATGAAACAAGCACCAAGGGCATGGTACTCAAGGCTTGATCAGTACTTGAAGAAGCTTGGTTTCCAGCGTGGAGGAGTTGACTAAAACCTCTATTTTAGCAATGAAAGTAATCAAAGGATGATGGTGCTAGTGTATGTCGATGACATAATTTTTGGCGGATCAGATGAAGCTCAGTGCAGACAGTTTTCCGAATTCATGAAAAATGAGTTTGAAATGTCAATGATTGGAGAGCTAACGTTTTTCCTTGGTCTATAGGTGACACAAGGAAGGAATGGAACATAAATTTCTCAATACAAATATGCCAAGGAGGTTCTAAGAAGGTTTGGAATGGATAATTCCAAGAAAATGAAGACTCTGGTTGCTACCCGGATGAAATTATCAAAAGATGAGGATGGCAAGACAGTTAATATCACAGAATACAGGCAAATCATTGGAAGTCTGTTGTACTTAACCACAACAAGGCCTGATATTGTTTTCGCCACATGCCAAGCAGCGAGATATCAGAGTAATCCCAAGGAAAATCACATGCTTGCAGTGAAAAGAATACTTCGGTATATCAAGGGCACGGTGGACTTCGGCTTGACATACAACGACAAATCTCAGATAGAGTTATTGGGATATACTGATGCAGACTGGGCCGGTTCAGCAGATGATAGAAAATCAACGTCAGGTGGTGCATTCTATCTTGGTGGATTGTGTATTTCTTGGCTAAGCAAGAAACAAGATTTCATTTCATTGAGCACCGCAGAAGCTGAGTATATTGCGGCCACTCAAGCATGCACACAGTTATTGTGGATGAAGCAGCAGCTTGAAGATATGGGAGTTGAAGTGAAGTCTCTGATCGGAATCCAGTGTGACAACTCAAGTGCTATAAATCTTAGCAAAAATCCTGTCCATCATTCCAGGACAAAGCACATTGAGATCAAGTATCATTTCATCAAGGAGAAGGTTGAGCAGGGCATCGTGAAGTTGGAGTACGTGCCTACAGAGCTACAGGTTGCAGACATTCTGACAAAGGCCTTACCCAAGGAAGCTTTTGAGAGGCATCGACTGGCTCTGGGAGTTCAGTCGATTCCCCGCACTTGAAATTGTGTGGATGTGGGACCCCCCCCCCCCTCTCCCCGAGGTATGATGTGTTTTTCCCAAATGTGCTGATTTGTTCTCTACTCTGTTACAGTCTGCAAAGGACAGCCTTTGGGTTCGTTGACAAAGGGGGAGAAAATAGTGATTGTTCAAGGGGGAGACAATGTGGAGATTTGATAAATCATGAATGATATGGGGAGACGCTGACAAGTGGAGCATCCAGATAGGGGGAGTTGAAGTTAGTTGAACGTTCTTAGCCAGAGCTTAGCTTGGACAACACAGGAAATATGGCTAAAAAGGTGTTGAAGCTGTGAGCAGAAAGGGGGAGCGTATTAAATCCGATGATGCTAGAAGTGATCGATCAAATAATAGATATCACGACAGCTGAGGATCGTGATAAAAGCAGAAGCGTGGTGTTGGACAGTGTTTGGTGTCAACAGTGGATGTCAGAGATAAAGTGATTCATTGATGAACTTTTCATTTACTCTTGTTTCTCACGCCGAGCATTGCTCATGTGGGCTTAGAGTATGTGTTGAGTAAATCCTTGGTCGCTATCAGAATCGCAATGAGACGAATGGAGGCTGAAGAATCAATGACGTATCTTTGTTTGGAAGAGTTGTCAACAAACCCAAAGGGGGAGATTGTTGGGCAAAAATCCCTCAAGGTATCATTGAAGCCTTTTTGAGGTGATTGTGTTTGTTGACAAAGTGGACATCTGAGTTGTGATTGTTGACAAAGAGGATTTCATGATGGAATGTCGAGTTCAAGAGCTGAGGTCAACGATCCATGTTTGATTCAAGAACGTCGATAAAAGGAATGGAAGATCTGGAGGCGGTACAAAAGAACAGATACAAGGTGACGCCGTTTTCCAGTGTTTGCCAAATTTTTGGGCCTGAAAATCGGCAAATGAAGAAAAGTGTTTTTGGCAAAGGGACTTGCGCGCCGTGGACTTGGAGTATAGGAAACTTGCGCGCCATATGTTTTTCAAGATCAGAAGATCAAAATATGGCTAAGGAAATAGGTTCGCGCAGGGTGGTCAGATTGCCTATAAATACCGGACCACCCCTCCTCATTTTTCACCGGAGTTCAAGACGAGAGCTCCCGTCGCGCAGGTGTGGTGGTCGCGCAAGTGGTGTGTGTGGTCGCGCAGGTGGGACTTGCGCGCCAGTGGTTGAAGTTGTGCGCCGGTGTTTGAAGTTGTGCGCCGGTGTTAGAAGTTGCGCGCCGGTTGGCAGTTACGCGCCAATATTGGTTTGGGCGTAAAAGGAAGAGAGTCGCGCAAGTTTGGAGTTGAGGAAGCTTGAGTCGCGCAAGTGTTTGAGGAGGACTTGCGCGCCCGTTGTGACTTGCGCGCCGATACTTGCGCGCCAAGTTTGACTTGCGCGCCAAGTAAGGTTTGTTCCAGCAGTGTTTTTCGGGCTGCGTGGAAGCTGGATGTCTGCCCGATACCTTCGGTGCAAAGAGATATTCATCAACGGGTGAAAGTTAAACTTCAACAGAGCATCTACATACAATAGAAGATGCATTCTTTCATGAAAATGAAGAGACCTACAGGTCTATAAACTGTGAGTGGATTCCATCCAAGAGCAGTGAGATTAGGAAGAGGAAGAAGGTGATCCTCTCCACCGGTAGTGAGCCATAGAGAGAGAAACAGGGAGTGACCCTTGGGAAAGCAGTGAGCTGACCCTAAACATTGTAATGGCAGTGAGCCTGGGCATAGAAGTGATCTAGCCCGAACCTTGTAATCCACAGCTAGTGAAGATTAGTGGAATTTGGTACGACCGGCAACCTGTCGGCGTATGCTCCTTGGACGTAGCCCTTAGCGGTGAACCAAGTAAAATTGCTGTGTCCTGTGCTTTCTTTACATTCTGTTTATATCGTGCAGCAGGAAAAAGAGAGAAGAGTGTTTTTCTTAACAGCGAAACAAGATCAGAACGGGCATTAATTTTTAATTAGTAATACCCTGATTCACCCCCCCTCTCAGGGTATCTAGCCTAGTGGACCTAACAGTTGTGCCAATGAAATCGAAGATATGATTCATCCTACTCAGCCACACCTCCATCTTTTTTAGTTCAGAATCACCCCAAAAGATGGGTGGATTCTGATTCTGGAACTGGGCGAAATGGTCTACATGGCATGACTCATCCCTCTAATTTTTAGTGTCCACATCCTAAAACACTTGAACTATACTATTGAATAGTTGATGGTTCACCTATGGCTCAGGTGCGACCACATTCTCCGCAGCATCCTCCGTTAGGTTTATACGACGCCTAACGGGTTCCATTGTCTATACAAACAATGCATGCCGTTATTCTCACTTCCTAGCAACTGATGTCTTAGCATTTCCATTTCTATCACATCACTATCACAACATTTACTTCCAACCATCATGATTTTTCCCATGTTCAAACATTTTTTAAAATATTCCTCATGACTTTTGAAAATCAACCCATTTTCAAAATACACCAAATACCCTGTTTTGGAAATCCTTTACTGGAAATTTTTTTTTCATTTTTCAAAAAATTTGAACCTTTACCTAAATCATAAATCATTCTTCACAATGAGATATGAAATCCTAGTGGGAAGTCATTCCTTTAATGTATGTCATGCTCATCTCATTAGCTAAACCCATCACAATGATATTTGTTATCCTATAATTGTCTCCAAAACACTTATGTACCCAAATCCATGGTAACATGAAGTTCAGTATTAAAAGGTTAGCTACATCTTTTTATGTTGTACATTCTAAGTTCCAATAATTATACTCCTTCCTAAGATTACCACCCAAGAAATAGATACGTAATAATTCAACGCCAAGACCAAAAAAAAACTGATGACTACTTATTCCACAAAAAAAGGGACAAGATGTTTACATTTATACCCCAAGGTCCGAATAAACTAATACCATTTGTAATGACCCACTTATCCTCATTGTCTTAAGAGTATAACAAGTCATTACTAGGCCTTAAGTGACATCCCCAAGGTGCCAAAGGTTGGAAATAAATGCCTAAGGGTTTCAAAACAAGTGGGGGACAATTTACCCTTTTTGAACATACCACAGAGCCAACAACCATGACCAAACAAATCAACTAAATGATGAATGATAAAAGCTAAGACAACTTAACCATTTATTTTATCATAAACCAACCAAAAGTACCACAGTGAAAACCAAAAATAAATTAGAGTAAACAGTGGAAAGACAACTAAAATACTACAAGACAACAACCCAAATACATGCTCCACAAGATCCAATCTCTAACATCATGAACCGACCTAAGAATCAAGAAGTAGTGCTATAAACATGTGAAACATTACCTTTTCCAACATCCTGATATATGATATCTGCAAAAGCACCAACGTGCCAAAGTAGGGGGTGAGTAATGAAACTCAGTACGTTTTCACCGATGACTTCCCAACCCATTCCTCTAGGATAAAACATGTTAGAACATTTATATAAGAATATTTATATAAACAAATTCCAAAACATTTCACAATATAACAACTTCCATGTCAAAACCATTTTCCAACAAAAACCATCTTTCTCAAGAAAAGCATCCAAGAAATGTTTCCAATCAAAATCACATTTCCATTTTGGCACATTCATTATATTTCACAAATCCACCCAACCAACCATGCATGAAACCTAGACCTCCCTATACTCACGAGTGGTGAGTTATCCTTCCACTAAGTAGTAACTTAGTGGACTACCTTGACAGGGGTACTTCACACCCTTATCCATCCCTTTGGATGGGGTTACTTCTCGCCCTTATCCATCCAACCTTTTGATGGGGGTTCTTCTCACCCTTATCCATCCCAATGCAAATGAACACACACCACATCCCATGCAAATCCATTCCAAAACAAAGTGTGTTCAAAACCTTTCAATAAAGCATCAAACGTTTTACAGAAAACCATTTCTTTCAAGCTGAAAAGCCATAACTAGTTTAAAATCACCATTTTAAATTCACTTCAACAAAAACTTTCCAAAAACACACAATTTCCATCACCTGTTACTAAAAATGGGTTCAACCATTATTTCACAGCAGATAAACAAACCATTTTAATCAAGGAAAACTATTTTAAACATAACCTTCAAGTTCTAAGAAATTGGAATAGAGAATGATGCCACCTACCTCAACAAATTAGTCAAAACCAACCAAGAACCGGGTCGAAACACCATGAAACCTCTTTAGATTCCTTCCCCTAACACCAATAATACTGAGACCCGACGTACAATTCATCCAATACCATAGATCAACCCACCTTGGTAATAGATCTATGGATCCATCAAGTGGGTAGAAGGAGATTTAAGAAAACTCAAGAAAACGAGACATACCTCAATCATTCGGCCTCTAAACACCAAGGAAACCCTCCAGATCACTTCCAAAATTCCTGGTAAGTGTTCTCCCACCTTCACCAGAGAAAAATCCTGAGTTAGAGCCGTCTAGGAGCAAAAACGAGTGGGTTTAATTATAAAACTAGATTAGATCCTTAAAAATAGGATCTAAGTTTACTCCGCACATGGTTAGTCCACACGGTTAGTCAAATCGTGCGCTAACTATGCGGTAGTCACTGCTTTGAAGGGGCGCTTCGCAAGACCTCCTCACACGGTCTTCCCAAACCCTAATCACACCGTGCTGTCTCCTCTATCCAAAGTGACACCTCCTGCATGGCTTCCGCACGGTTTGGGAAACCCGTGCGAGGCACATGCATCACCTCCTATTTTTACTATGACACTTTAAAAGTATTCAAATTCTCCCCAACCATTTATCATATGCTTCTTGCACTGAAAAATCATAAAACAAGGGTTACTTAACCGAAACCGAGGGTACTACTTATGTTCCTAGGTTAATCTACTACAACCAAATCTTATATATTTTTCAATAAAAGGTCAAGGATTGTTTATGAATCATCTCATGGAAAGTTTGATGAAAGTGATCTTTTCAATCAAGAAATAATTCAAATTAATAATCAAAATGATTTAGTCAAAAAATTTAGAGACATATCTCTATTTTATGAAAACAAGGATGATGATTTTTAAAGTGAATATTTTGAACCAAATCTAATAAGGGTAGACATTGGTGAGCTATAAATTATTCTGCCTAGAAAACCGAGAACCCTTTAAGACTATCCTTTCAAAATAGTTATAGGAAACTTAGATGATTGATTAAAAACTAGAATAAACATATGAAATATTGTATAATTATCTACCTTTATATCCTAATGAAAACCTAAATAAAAAAAAGAATCATTACCTTATGAATGTTGGATCAATTAAATGAAATAATAGTTAAATGAATTGAAAATAAAGAAGGTTTTGGAACTAGATGAAAAAACCTTCAACTATCCTATAAATGGAACCAATTGTTTCATTAGAAATAAACAAGATGATCATGGTGTAATAACTCAATATTAGGCTATATTAGTTACCAAAGTATATAATCATTAAAATTGAATAGATAAGGGAGACATGTCTGCCCCCATAACTATATTAGAAGCTATAAGAATCATTCTAGAATATTCATTGTATATGAATTTTAAATTATATAATATGTATATTAATTATTCTTTTTTAAATAGATTTTTAATGGTGGAATATTATGAAAAATGACCTCTTAGTTTTGAATACCCTCATTTTGAAAATCAAGTGTTTAAACATAACAAAGATCTATATAGACTTAAAGAATCCCCAAGGGAATGTTATGAAAGATTATGTTCTTTTTTATCAAATAGTTTTATTATAGGAATAGATGGTCTTAAGTTATTTAAGAAACATTCTTTATCTATGAATTTTTAGTTGATATATATTTTATGATGTTATATTTTGATCAGAAAATCAAAAATTATGCAATGAATTTTCCAAACATATGAAAAATGAATTTTAAATGAGTATGATGGATTAAATAAACAATTTTATAGGATTTAGAGTTTATCAAAATAATTTTAGAAGTATTTTATATCAGCAAAAATGAATAATTTCATTATATAAGAATTTTGGAATTGAAAAATGTCATACTTACTCAACTCCTATAAGTACCAATTTCAAACTTGACTTTGAAGAAACTGGAAGACTAGTTGATATTTAGTTGTATAGAGGAATCATTAGAAATTTTTTTTACCTAACTTTTGGTAAATCATAAAATATGTTTTCATTACGTCTTTGTGAAATATTTAACTCCAATTCAAATGAATTTTTTTTAGATACTACAAAAATATTTTTAATATATCTAAAATGGATCGTATCGCTTTCTCTTCATTTTCCAAAAACCATGGATTTTAATTTAATTTCATACTCAGATGTTGATTTTTCTTGATGTAGATTAGATTGAAAAATCCCCTCAAGAACAAGTAATTTTCATGGTAAAAGTCTGATGTATTTATCAAGTAGGAACAAACTATATGTTTCAATAAATACTATTGATGTAGAATATATTATTATAGGAAGTTGTTTTTAGAGGTTATATAGATGAAACAACCCTTAATGGATTTTGAATTTAACATTAATTGTGTTCCAATTATATGTTATAACAGTAGTTCAGTTAACATCTCATTCAATATAATAAACCATTAAAGAATGATGAAAATTGACTTAAGACATCATTTATTAGGAGATCTTGCACATAAAATCAAATCTATTTACAATAAATTTTCACTAAATTGAAAGTTGTATAAATATTTGAAAAACCATTACTTAGTGACAGATTTTATTTTATTATGTCATAATTATATAAGTTTACTTTTACAAAATCATATCTTATAATATATTTCTCATATTTAATTTAAATATGTTATTTCATTTATATCAATTATTTTTTTATTTCATTTTCTATATTGTTCATATACAATAGGCCACACAACCTAATATATGTAGTAATTACTGTATACACCACTACAAATCCCCTTAAAAACTAGGAAATAAAAATATTTTATATCAAATTTAATCAAGAAACAACTTGTAAATCCTTTTGAACCATATTTCTGAATCCGTAATCATCTTGTTACCATATAATTTCGAAACATAAATCCTTCAAAACATACGTAAATGGAAAAAATGAAAAGAATATATGGTCCCTCATCTAGAATAATAAAACATCAAAGGATCTCAAGGAAAGATCTAAGTGGATGATGCATTGATTTTAATTTTCTATAATAGAAAAATATGCTTCTTAATAAGGTCAGAAATCATTAAGGTTGGGACTATTTTTTGAGGATTCATGAAACATGTTTGTCTTTATGAATGAATTTCATGATATTTAAGAGTTAGTAATATTTCATTTCAATGATAATGAAGACCTGATCACTACAACTATTAACCATAAAAATATATCAATAAGCATAGTCCATTTAGTGTAATCCCTAAGACCTCTACACAATGGATATCCATTCTCCAGAACCTATTTATCTTCCATCGATGGGGTTAACCATCTAGAAATCATGAATTAGATGTTTGGAATAGCTAATTTTTAGAAGAATACAGTGGAAATATAGGATCTAGAATGAAATTTTATGCCAAAATTCATCCATAAAGGATTCACCGAATGAAATGGTGAGTTAGAAAAAATTATATTTCAAGATATTACTTGGCTTTATTTTTCTATGTTATAAAATCCTATGCATTTAGCACAGTGTATTCTAAGAGATATATTTCATTTTCAAATAAATATAAGAATGTTTTATCCATTTGGAAGAATATTAACACTTGTTTTCATAGTACTATGGTTTATTTGGATGAAAATAATGAAACTCTTTATCAAGGGTTAACAACTGTGAATGTGTGTGTATAAAAGAAAAGTGGTTTGCATTGTTAATTTTCTATAGGAATATTGGTTCCCTTCTCTTCATGTGTTGAATAAGGCATTGCTCAGACTTATGAGGTGTCATATCATTTTCATGAGACACCAGTGATAATACAATAATCATCTCATATTACTGAGATTAGATAAGGTCATGATGATGAAAAAAATATGGAACTATGGCAAATAGGATTTCAAATTAGCATTCCATTAGAATGACATACTAGCTAATATGAGATCAAAACTCATATTCCTAACTCTATACATATCCATGTTCAGAATGAATGGAAAGACTCATCTATTACATAGATATTTTCAGTCAGTCAAGAGAATAAAGTTTCTATAGTGTCGAGACTACCAACACTCTTAATTGAAACTAATTATCAAGAGTTAGAAAGAATTAATGAAAGAATAATTAGTATGATAGATTAAAAATAATTCTTTGATAAGGAAAAATAACCTTTTGTTACTATAAATCAATCTATTAGGGAAGAAATTGTTGAAGTTCAACAAGAAATACATTCCCCTATAATTCAAAAAGCTGGAAATAAAGAAGTACTAGGAGTTGATAAAAGTATTTCTGAATACCCAAAATTCACCTAATCATAGATATTATCTAAATTTAAATCTCTTAAATATATAGTCATTAAATCTAATTGAGAAGTAAATAATAATCCAGATCAGATGGTGTCAAAATTTGATAACCAATAAGTGAAATATTTGGTTCAGTCTCTAATAAAAAAGTGTTCAGAATTTCTCTCTATAGAAACATCACATTTTTTTAAGTTCAGTTGAAGATACTAGAATTATCCAATTTTTTTATTTTTCTAAAGTTATTGAGATATTTCAATGTGATGTAATTTCATGATAATTATTTCATGATATTCATAGATGTATTGTTGATGAAATTAGAAAGATTATAGGTCCTCTAAAGGATATTGTTGAATCATTTCAAGAATCTATAAAGATGTTTGTTTCTTATGTACTAACAACAACTACCAAAAGGGTATGGAAATTATAGTAAATTGAATTGGTGTTTATGTATCATTGTCATATGACTACAAAAAATGGTTGGATCCATAGTAAATAATTTTTAGCCTATAGAGGAGAAAGTGGGAGAGATTCATCAAGTAGTAGTTAACAGTGTCAAACCTAATTTCATAGATGAAGATAATAAAGTGGATGATGCCTTTATATAAACATTAAATATCATGTTCCCTCAATTGAAAAAGAAATTATTTCTGACATTGGTTTAACTAATAATCAGTTTGAAGTGTTGAAAATATTAATATCAAATATTGAAAACAAGGGAGGATTATAAAACCATTTGGGGAAATTTTTTCAATATTTGTGGAATGTTTTTACAAATATTATTAACAATTTAAAGAAATATATTGTTAAAAAATTGATTCATGTGTAGTTTAGATTTTTCAAATTTAAGGAAGTTGTCTTCCTAGACTATAGTTATTTGACCTTAACTTGTCCACCTCTAAATTCCTTAAGCAAATCATTGATCCAATTTAGGTTCATCAAATGGGATCAATGATTAACATTTACCCATATAGGTAACTTCGATTTGGTGTGGAAAAAGAAATATCCCCTTAATATTTAGTCCAAACAATATGGTTGTATCATGAATATCAAACCAGTATTGAAGCAACCCTTCTGATGTTGGTTGATATTGTTATCGTATTAGAGATTTCTTATCTTCCTTCAACCTCATTACCACCTGATCAACCCTTATCCTTTATGAAACCCCATCAAAACACATTTCATAATGATTGTTTGATACAATGGGTTTCATTTTTATGGAATGGTTTCTCATTGGATGGGAATTCAAAAAAACATTTGAATTATTCCAATGTTATTGGAATTAAAACATTTAATCTATTTATATTGACATATATTTTTAATGATCATACTTCATTACCTTTGGTTTGAATGATTTTAATTCCAAAATGTTCTTAAAACTATGTACACTATGTGTTCTTTTACGACACTATTATCATTTTCGTAGATATTCAACAATATTGTCTTATGATATCTCTTTAATATATTGATTTATCATTCTCTTATGATATAATGTTTTAATGTTTCATTATGACATAAATTTAATTGAAAATAATATTTATCAAGCAATAAAAGTTACTGAAAACTAATGTTTTTGTCAAAATGTACTCATTTCCATATTCCCTATATTTTTTATATCAATAAAGGGAATAAAAAATTGAAAATATATCATTTAACTTATTTAAAAAATTGAAAAGAAGGAAAATCAATTTTTTTGGAGAAGGATAAAATTAAATTTCCACATTTAGGAAAGCTCAAAATTTTATCTATGAATTTTTACCATATTATGTGTTTTGGGATCATCAGAAAGGGAGATATTGTTGGAAAGTATGTTGTTCCAATATATATTTTTTTTATATGTTTTGATGGGTCACAAAAATTCCTACATTTATTCTTAAAATTTTATCTAAAGTATTTCAGAATATGTTTATCTTGAGATGTATACCCGAGTATTTAGCTTAAGATATATAATCATTTTATATTACAAGAATTTAAGAACATATTAAGTTTTTCAAAATTATAATGTTTCACGTAAAGATTTTTCTTATGAAGTTCAATCATGTTTCTCAAAACAAATGATCTTGTTAGAATGATATTATAAACCTAATTTATCTTATGAATTTAATATTTGTATCCAAAAAAGTTGAAGAAGATAAATGTTAAATCCTAGTAATAGTTTATCATAAACTATAAAATTATCTTATGTTGTGGTGAAGTCATCTTATCTTTCAAAGATGATTTTCTATAATGTATGAAAGTGATATTACAATTAATTGTTCTTTCAATTGATATGTTTTGAAGATCTAGTATTGCAGAACATAAGGATTAATTTTATAATCTCTTGATAAGTCACTTCATTCTTTGAGATCACCTCAAAATGAGATTATCCAATTATGTAATGATCAGAATGAACAATACATACAATGAATAAAACAATATAATGAAAAAATATATATCTTTCATCATTGACACAAAATAAATTCCCACATTTTGAATGTTTTTCTATATATCCTTAATATAATATCACATCTAGATAACTATAAGATATTTATTAGCCATTAGAGTTATCTAGTACCCAAATTTTAATCGCATATAAAATGATTAATTAGCCACTAAAATAAATATATAAAGAGAAGGAAGAAGATGAATAACTATAAAATGTTTCTTTTTTAACATCACAATGTAAAACAATAGAAACAATTAAATTTTGAGAAAACATAATTTTTTTTGTGGTTATCAGTTCTATTAGTTTCACTAAATATCATCCTAGGATACACCTTGATGTATATCATTCTACGAGGACTAATATTCATCTACTATCAATTTCACCTTACAACTATTTGCTGAAAATTTTTCTCTCAATTTTTTTTATTATATCATGTTTTCTCTCAGTGTGAGAATGTAGTTAAGATCATGGAAATTTCTTGTAAAGGGAGAGCCTGGTTGAAACCTCTTGGACATTTTTATTAAGTGATATCTCCTTTTAATTAGCTATTAATCACTGATAAAAGGGTTTTTATGGTTAAAATAACCAAACTTGTGGAAAAGAGTTTTGGATGAGTGGGATAGAGGATTTATATTCCCTCAACAACTATATATCTATGCCTTCAATTTTATTTTTTTCAGGTTTTTCTATTTCCCCTGCATACATTCCTAGGTAAATAACTGAACTCACATACATCAAAAAGGGTGGTCAAATACTATAGAAAATTTGAAGAACTCAATTCACCCCCACTTCAGAAATTGATTATCTGGGGCAATAGGTATCACTTTAAACATTCACTACTAGTCGGTAGACACTTTCATGTAGGGATGGACTTCAAGGGTTATATATAGATCTAATTTGAATATTGTAGAGTGAACTATTATGTAACACCCCGAGCTTCCACGATACGCTTCTCTGTCAATAATGTAATAGCTTGCATTGTATGCAAGTTCGAGATTATAACACACCGCGACCAATCAAAGTAGTAGTTATGAATAGTAATACCCACTTTTTGAAATTATAAAAAATTTATATTTCAAAATGGACTTCAATTTTGTATTCGTAATATCGAAATTATCCTAAGTTGAATTTTTTGTAATTTTCTGAGAACTTCCATTTTTTATGAATAATCAAAAATACTTAAAAAAACTTTTTTAATAAAAATAATTTATAGTGATAAATTATACTATTCAGTGGTTTTAATGTATAATAAGAATATTTTTTTACCATTTTATCCAATGGTGTTCATTATAATTAATTTCACTTTGAAATTAGACATAAACAATTGTCAATCTTTTGATATATATATTGTTTCTTAAAAACACGCTAGTTGTTGTGACAGCGGGAATTAATTATAAAATTAATTAATGAAACTTATATGTTTCGAATTTTGTAAAATAGACATAATTTTCGAATTTGGATTATCAATTATATCTTAGGGTGAAATTTTGGCATTGTTCTGAAAAACATCAATTTTTTTATGAATAGTGAAACCACTAAGTGGGAGTTAAATAACTGATTTTTCTTTTAAATGAAATATTACCACTTCTATGATTTGATTTTCAGAAATCCAACATACATGGTTGTCATTAGGAAGAAAAATTTGGTTCAATGGGATTAAAATAATTTTTTGGTAAATAGTATCTTTTAAGTTTAATTAATCGCGATTAAAGGTAATTAGTGAAATTTAAGATAAAAATGATATTATAAAAATATGAAAATACCTTTAAACTTGTCCTACCCCTATTGGATGTGTAATGTCCGACCAATAAAATCCATTGGTCAACATGGGGACCCCATGGAGCCACTTTGGTAGGAAAATGACATAAATAACTTTTGTTTAATGTTAAAATAAAAATGTCACAAACATAAGTTGTTTTACTAAAACAATTTTTAAATGGGGTAATAAAAGTCATATATTTTACTATAAGTATTCATTAGAAAGATAAAAATATTTATGACATCATGATATTTGTTTTATAATTTTTATAAATTAAATAAATAAAATTATTTATGACACCATGATGATACAGCGATTACCTCATTAATTAACGATTTAAATAAAATGAAAAGATAATGTAAAATCCAAGGATTACACTTGTCAAAACCCTATTGGATGAGTATATTTAGAACCCTTATCACCTTAGCCTATAATTATATAATTTTCGGTCCTTTAAAATCCGGAAATCATTATATAATAAAGTAACATTTCATTACTTTCCAAGAGTGCCCCTCCTCTCCACTTATAAAAGGCCCCCACCACTACCACCTTAATCAAACTTTCAAAGCCTTTTAGCTCGGCCAAACTCTGCCCAAATACTCTACCAAATTCCCTATCTTACTCCTAGAATCCTCACTTTGGGCTGAATTCTTCCCAAGGAATCCTTTGGCTCAAATCAAAAAAAAAAGAGTTACCCGATTTTAAGGTAATGTGTTCTCTTATGTTATTTTGTTTTAATTTGCTTCTCCAACCCCCTAAACGCTTTTTATTCATTTAATTTGTAACAACACCAGTATCCTCAATATACTAGGATGTTGTTATAAGAATTATTCGAGCTAAACTTACACACACCTACATCTAATGGTTAAATAACATATTGTTTCTGTGGATGGCGAATTTATGCCTCACGAAACGATGATTGTTCAAAACTCATATAACACCTTCAAAGGTGGACATTAAGATGACAATATATTTATAAATGATATATTATATGTTTATGTTTTACATAAGGTTCTGTATTTTTCATTTATGGAATACCTTTATTGTTCCCATTATGGGTAAACGCGATATTTTCATTTTAGGAAGTGCGGACTACCTCCCCCTCAAAGTGATTTTAATCGTTAATGCCATATGTGGGATGTATAAAGGATAGAGTAAATGATATTATATATGATATTATAATAGAATTATAATATACCTTTATATCATTATGATTTCATTAAATACGAAATAGAAATGAAAGTAGCATTCATGCGTACGTACGGCTTACCGTCTCCATGAACGGTGCATTACATTTCTTACCTCTAAACATTATGGAATATTATAAATGCATGTCTATACTGGATATATATGATATATATGATATCTATATCATGAATATAATTCAGAATATAATGGATATATCACTACATGAACAACTTGTAATTATAAGAAGTTTATTTTTTACTCAAGTACCAAAGATCGACAAAACGACCGTTATTAACTTAAAGAATTACATAATGTTCATAAAATGGTAATAAGTGATATATAAGGAATAAAAAACATGAAAAAGGTTCTTAAGAAATTATAAATTAACTCTAGTTTATTATTTAAGAGGTTAAAGAACGGTCGAGTCAAGACATGACGCAAGGTAAGGGAACTTCTTAACCCAATTTCCATTCTTTTGGTTAATCTACTACATTCAAATTATGTCATGATATTATTATGTCATGTATTGTATTTTTACTTTCTCTATGTGTACATATAGTGAATACACATAATAGATATATTTTATTTAAAAATGATCTTTTTAAGTGACTTCGTCTCAATCTCCATTCATTGAGACATATTTTGTTTTATACACAAATATCTTTTATACGGTATATAAACCCCATTGAATTTTAGTTTTATTCAAAAGGAATATTTTTATACAAAGCGTTTTTACTAAACGACAAACGGAATGATTTTTCTTACGTATACGGTGACAATGAATTCTCCGCCACCGTGACTGTTATTTGAGTTTCAGCTTCCTCTATAAGCCATAACTTTTTTTAAATGAAAAATTAATACCATGTTTTACTTTCCTTTTATTTTGGTATTGAAAATGCTTTTGATAATGTTTTTATTATATAAATGTGTTGTATTGATATCTTGTGATTGAAATGTGGAAATTTTATGTTTCCTTTATGCATGTTTTATGTGATACGATTATGTTATGGTTTATGATATGTTTAAACCTATTCATATGAGGAATGCATTGGACTTAATAAGTGACGGGTGGAGCCCGCTATAGCTCCTCGATGTATCGGTAGGTCTCATGAGACAAACTAGTGTCTTGGCATGAGACCTTGAAAAAATCTTATTTGTAGTCTTGGCACGAGGCCTTGGCTACGTGGTTATTATAGTCTGGAATTATGCATTCCATAATTATGAAAGTGGTTATTGATATTGCATGTGATTATTCGACTAGTAGAATATCCATGTGAGAAAGTAAATGGCATTATTTAATTTTATTTTTTCCATATTATGCTGAAGTTAAAGTTTAAAAAGGCTTTTGTTTTAGTTATACATTTCATTAAATATTAATGTTTATTTATGAAAGCTTTCGCAATATTGTTATCCTTACTGAACATCTGAGCTCACCCCTTTCAATGTTTTAATATTTTCCAGGATGTGAAGAAGTATTTTATGAATGACCTGCAGGGATAGTCAGAAGAGGATATGAGTGTGGACTATGGAGACTTTGTTATTATCATTTTTCACTTTACGATGTAATGTAACATTTATGAAAGTATCTAGTGTTTCCAAGGCTACTAAACTAATCGGTCTTTCGAGACATGATCTTTTGTGATCATGCCAATGTTACGAAGTAATGCACCGACTCTGGGTAACTGGGGTCGGGGCGTTACAGTTGTTCTCAGAGGAAGTTTAGTACTAACCTTGGAATCTAGATTTAGATAAACTCTGATTAGAGCACATAGCCCAAAGAGAGACTTTGAGAATTAGTATAGAAGAACTTCCTAGAATTTTGGTATTATAGAGATTTTGTGAGTTTTCTGAGCAATACATCCTTGTCTGGATACGAGTAGGTAGAGGTGGCTCTGGCATAGATGTACCTAGGGGTAAAACCCAAAAACACCTCTTTGAGCTAAACTCGAACAGGAACTGGTGCACGACAACGGGCCTTGCTGCACTCTTGGTTACGACACTCCTCAGGGATATTCTTATGATAATTCTCATTTTCTTTACAAACCACTATGAAGGGTTATGAGTATATATTTCCTCAAAGAAAACTTTTTTTATGATTATGGATTATATCCATAAATAGTTCAATTAGTGTTAAGTGTTTTACAAGTATGGAATTATGTATTTTGATTCATAAACTAATCAAGTTTATGCCATTTTTTAGAAATGGCGCCTAGTGGAAGGAATGGAAACCGTATTAATGCACGCACTCCGTGTAGGGATTTCCCTCCTGCTCAAGATATTTATTGTGGAGCTGGAGATACAACTGGTGCTGATCAACTTATTTCCATACTGGGACAGCTCACTCAGGTTATGAATAATAACCTTACTCGTATGGAGCACCCTAATTCGCAACGTGGAGGATCAATGTTAGACCGCTTCATGAGGCAAAAACCGCCAAAATTTAATGGGGTTACAAATCCATTAGTACCTGAGAAATGGATAAACTCCTTAGAAAAAATATTCCATGCCTTGGGGAGTAGCGAAAGGGAGAAGTTTGTCATGGTAGTCTACCGCCTCACTGGAGATGTCGATCAATGGTGGTCATTGATTCAAAATACAAAGGAAGATGAAGAAGTATCAAGTATGTAATGGAGAGAGTTTAAAGATATTTTCATAGAAAAATACTTTCCACATGACTATCGAGCAGATATGGAAAGGCAATTTCTGAGTCTGAGGCAGAAGGAGGATGAGAATGTCTCAAAGTATGAGGCTAACTTTACAAGGTTAGCGAGGCATGCAGCAGATTATATACATAACCCATGAAGTAAGATTGATCGTTTCTTTGATGGGTTAAAACCATTTATCCATCGAGTATTAGTCTCACAAACCTTCTCGTCATACGAAGATATTGTCTCGTGTGCTATCAAGACGGAAAAGGAATTCTCTAGGTCTTATGACTTTAATGGAAAGCAAGAGAAGAAGAGAACGGTGGAAAAAGAGACAGATAAAGGGGAAAATGGAAAGAAGGATTTTCCATTATGTGATAATTGTGGGAAGAATCACCCCGGTACATGCCTAAAAGGAATGAGAGTTTGTTATAAATGTGGAGAAAAAGGTCACCAGGCTCGTGATTGCAAGGGAAAGAAAGAGGATATCAATGTTGAATGCTACAATTGTAGGTTAATGGGGAATTATGCAAATGAATGTCCTAAGAATCAGAGAAACTTACCTCAAAAAAGGCCAAGGGATCAAGGACAATCTTATGTTGTTACTACAGTTGAAGTAGAATAATTAATGTATTGGTGCTTTTGGACTCAAGGATTATATTCTAGTTATTAGAATAATGTGATATATATATATAAGGATTGTACTACAGTACTTGTTGATTTCATTAAGATTTTAATATGATGAATGTAATCATATTTTTGTATGTGACAATAAGAGAAACTTTACCTTGTTTGAGGAATCTGATGATACAATTGATTTTGGAATTTAGAGGCCTTTTAGAGAAAGTCTGGACAGAGGTATTTTGGGTAACTATAAAGGTTGGAATGGATTAAGTTGAACCTTGGAAAGTATTGTTTAAGGTTAAAACATTTCTGAAGATTAATTTTGGAATATTATAATACTATATTTTTAGGAAAAGGACAACCTGCAGGTCGGGGGATAACTCGTCGCGTCGGACAAAGTTGCAGAAATTGAACCCACAACCATAGTGCGGCAGGCCTTTATTACCTACCACTAGCCTATAAGAAGTCCCTGGTTATTAAAAAATAGTTTTACTAATCTAAATGGTATGTATTAATATTTGGAACCTTATACAATTAGGATAAATAGAATATTTTTGAGTTTTATTACCTTTTAGAGTGAAAGATGGGTTCGTGGTAAAAATTTATTAAAGAATGAAAGTCTACATAACAAGTATGTATATTCACTTACGCTCATAGTAAATCTCCTAAATAAATTCCTCAACTTTATAAAAGGTAACATAAAACAAAAACTTTTCTGGTTAACTTTTCCAACTGGGGATTCAATGACCGTTTAACCAATCACAAGTTTGTGATTTTATTATGGTTTACTTTCTCCTAATCCAGTTTTTTACAACTCTCCATCAGACCTTGATGGTTTGTTTTTCTTCCATATCCATATTTTCATAGAATCCTAGTATGGGCTATCTCGGGTGACCTTTATACTTATCTTTCTTCCTTTTAAAGTTATATTTTTATTAACCTTATTTCCGATGTGGGTTTTCCACAAAGGTATTTTCTATTTTCAACCTTTTATTTTCAAAGAAAAATTTCAAATTGCGAGGACACAATTTATTGAAGGAGGGGAGAATGTAACACCCCGAGCTTCCACGATACGCTTCTCTGTCAATAATGAAATAGCTTGCATTGTACGCAAGTTCGAGATTCTAACACACCGTGACCAATCAAAGTAGTAGTTATGAATAGTAATACCCACTTTTTGAAATTATATAAATTTTATATTTCAAAATGGACTTCAATTTTTTATTCGTAATATAAAAATTATCCTAAGTTGAATGTTTTGTAATTTTCTGAGAACTTCCATTTTTTATGAATAGTGAAAAATACATAAAACAACTTTTTTAATAAAAATAATTTATAGTGATAAATTATACTATTCAGTGGTTTTAAAGTATATGTAGAATATATTTTTACCATTTTATCCAATGGTGTTCATAATAATTAATTTCACTTTGAAATTAGACATAAACAATTGTCAATGTTTTGATATATATTGTTTCTTAAAAAACATGCTATTTGTTGTGACAGCGGGAATTAATTATAAAATTAATTAATGCAACTTATATGTTTAGAATTTTATAAAATATACATCATTTTTTAATTTGGAATATCAATTATATCTTAGGGTGAAATTTTGGCATTGTTCTGAAAAACTTCAATTTTTTATGAATAGTGAAACACTAAGTGGTAGTTAAATAACTGATTTTTCGTTTAAATGAAATATTACCACTTCTGTGATTTGATTTTCAAAAATCCGACATACATGGTTTTCATTAGGAAGTAAAATGTGGTTCAATGGGATTAAAATAATTTTTTGGTGAATAGTAACTTTTAAGTTTAATTAATCGCGATTAAAGATAATTAGTTCAATTTAAGGTAAAAATGATATTATAAAAATATGAAAATACCTTTACACTTGTCCTACCCATATTGGATGTGTCATGGCCGACCAATAAAATCCATGGGTCAACTTGGGGACCCCATGGAGCCACTTTGGTAGGAAAATGACATAAATAACTTTTATTTAAAGTTAAAATAAAAATGTCACAAACATAAGTTGTTTTACTAAAACAATTTTTAAAGGGGGTTATACAAGTCATATTTTTGACTATAAATATTCATTAGAAAGATAAAACGATTTCCGACATCATGATAATTTTTTTGGAATTTTTTGACATTAAATAAATTAAATTATTTATGACACCATGATGATGCAGCGATTACCTCATTAATTAACGATTTAAATAAAATGAAAAGATAATGTAAAATCCAAGGAATTCACTTGTCAAAAACCTATGGGATGAGTATATTTAGAACCCTTATCACCTTAGTCTCTAATTTTATAAGTGTGGGACCTTTAAAATCCAATACGCATTATATAATAAAGTAACATTTCATTACTTTCCAAGAGTGCCCCTCCTCTCCACTTATAAAAGGCCCCCACCACTACCACCTTACTCACACTTTCAAAGCCTTTTGGATCGGCCAAACTCTGCCCAAATACTCTCCCAAATTCCCTATCTTACTCCTAGAAGCCTCACTTTGGGCAGAATTTTTCCCAAGGAAGCCTTTGGCTCAAATCAAAAAAAGAGTTACCTGATTTTAAGGTAATGTGTTCTCTTATGTTATTTTGTTTTAATTTGCTTCTCCAACCCCCTAAACTCTTTTTATTCATTTCTTTTGTAACAAGACCAGTATCCTCAATATAGTAGGATGTTTTTATAAGAATTATTCGAGCTACACTTACACACACCTACATCTAATGGTTAAAGAACATACTGTTTCTGTGGATGGTGAATTTCTTCCTCACGAAATGATGATTGTTCAACACTCATATAACACCTTCAAAGGTGGACATTAAGATGTCACTCTATTTATAAATGATATATAATATGTTTATGTTTTACATAAGGTTCTGTATTTTTCATTTATGGCATACCTTTATTGTTTCCATTATGGGTAAACGCGATATTTTCATTTTAGGAAGTGCGGACTACTGCCCCCTCAAAGTGATTTGAATCATTAATGCCATATGTGGAATGTATAAAGGATAGAGTAAATGATATTATATATGATATTATACTGGAATTATAATATACCTTTATATCATTATGATTTCATTAAATACAAAATAGAAATTAAAGTAGCGTTCATGCGTAAGTACGACTTATCGTCTCCATGAACGGTGCATTTCATTTCTTACCTCTAAACGTTATGGAATATTATAAATTCATGTCTATACTGGATATATATGAGATATATGATATCTATATCATGAATATAATTCTGGATATAATGGATATATTACCACATGAACAACTTGTAATTATAAGAAGTTTATTTTTGACTCAAGTACCAAAGATCGACAAAACGACTGTTATTAACTTAAATAATTACATAATGTTCATAACATGGTAATAAGTGATATAAAGGGAATAAAAAACTTTAAAATGTTCCTAAGAAATTATAAATTAACTCTAGTTTATTATTCAAGAGGTTAAAGAATGGTCGAGTCAAGACAGGACGCAAGGTAAGGGAACTTCTAAACCCAATTTCCATTCTTTGGGTTAATCTACTACTTTCAAATTATGTCATGATATTATTATGTCCTATATTGTATTTGTACTTTCTCTATGTGTACATATAGTGAATACACATAATAGATATATTTTATTTAAAAATGATCTTTTTAAGGGACTTCGTCTCAATCTCCATTCATTGAGGCATTTTTTTTATACACAAATTTCTTTTATACGGTATATAAACCCAATTGAATTTTAGTTTTATTCAAAAGGAATATTTTTATTCAAAGCGTTTTTACTAAAAAAAATGAATGTTTTTTCTTACGTATACGGCGACAACGAATTCTCCACCGTCGTGACTATTATTTGAGTTTTGGCTTCCTCTATAAGACATAACTTTTTTTAAATGAAAAATTAATACCATGTTTTACTTTCCTTTTATTTTGGTATTGAAAATGCTTTTGATAATGTTTTTATTATATCAATGTGTTGTATTGATATCTTGTGATTGAAATGTGGAAATGTTATGTTTCCTTCATGCATGTTTTATATGATACGATTATGATATGGTTTATGATATGTTTAAACCTGTTCATATGAGGAATGAATTGGACTTAATAAGTGATGAGTGGAGCCCGCTATAGCTCCTCGATGCATCGGTAGTTCTCATGAGACAAACTAGTGTCTTGGCACGAGGCCTTGACAAAATCTTATTTGTAGTCTTGTCACGAGGCCTTGGCTACGTGGTTATGATAGTCTGGCATTATTCATTCCATCATTATGAAAGTGGTTATTGATATTGCATGTGATTATTCGACTAGTATAATATCCATGTGAGTAAGTAAATTGCATTATTTAATTTTATTTTTTCCATATTATGCTGAAGTTCAAGTTTAAAAAGGATTTTGTTTTAGTTATACATTGCCTTAAATGTTAATGTTTATTTATGAAAGCTTCCGCAATATTGTTATCCTTACTAAGCATATAAGCTCACCCCTTTCAGTGTTTTATTATTTTCCAGGATGTGAAGAAGTATTGTATGAATGACCTGCAGGGATAGTCAGAAGAGGATATGAGTGTGGACTATGGAGAATTTTTTATTATAGTTTTTCACTTTATGATGTAATGTAACATTTATGAAAGTATCTAGTGTTTCAAAGGCTACTAAACTAATCTGTCTTTCGAGACTTGATATTTTGTGATCATGCCAATGTTACGAAGTAATGCACCGACTCTGGGTAACTGGGGTCGGGGCGTTACATACTACATGGTTTTATATCAATATTACATATCTCCACAATAACAATGAACTATTATGTACATGTCATTGTTATGTTAAATTTTTATCAAATTTTATTACCCATTGGCCTATAATAGAGATAAACTATATTTCATTATTTGTTGGTGAATAGGAACTATCACTTCATTGAGAATAAAGTGATATAGAAAAACATTAGGTCTCATTTTACTCAAATTACCTTCTCATGTGACAGATGTATAGATCAATAAAAATAAAATCAAATAATTAATCATATTACACATGACCTACAATATGGAATCACATAGTCATAAATTCATTCAACTCCAAGAATATGTGAAACAAAAGAAATTAAATATAACAAAAATACACAACGTAATAAGAACCGACAAGATCTTGGTTTATAGATTTGATTCGTTGTTACCAAATATCAATATAACATTAAGGTCAAAAAATCAAAATGTATTTGAATAAATATAATGTAATAAAAAAAGTAAAAAAATCATTATATATACACCCAGATGTCACCACATGGATTAATTATTATTGGTTTCATTCACCATCAATTGGTGTTCAATATATTCCCTCCATGATAATTCATGCATATCTAATTTTCTTTCTCTATGTTTCTTTTAACATGACCCTTTTCATTTTGTAACTCTTTTTATTATATTTTAAAATAATGAAATTTTAATTCACATGAGATCTCAACCAATATTTGGAATTGTTTATATTTTTATTTAATTCTATTTGAAAATATAATCATTATTTCAATTTTTACAGACTGTGGTTATGGTTGAATCGCTAAACCTCCCCTGAACTTGTCCAACTTCCATTTTACTAAGAAGATTATTCCACGTATCTTGTAATCCAAATATTTTATATTTATTACCATAATTGAGAGATAATTATCCTTTTGATAAAATTTTCATATGAATACTTTCATCTTTAATTTAGATATGTGAATTTCATATTGGAGGTTTTAAAACAACATTAGTATATTGGGTGATTCATCGACACTTTTTATATTCATGATCAATTCGTATCTTCAACACAATCAAATATGATAATGAATATCTTATACATAGTTTATTCTTGAATTAAATTTATAATTCATTATAGAATACGGACAATAATTTTTATTTTATTTTTGAATCACTAGTTATATTTTAATTCCTTTTTTTACACTATCAAATTTGTATAAAATGTGTGTACATTCCAATTAACTATCATCGTATACAGTGATGGAATTTATAGGTTTTTAAAAATATCTATTATACTATATTATTGATAGTTACTCTTATTAGTCTTTAAATTTAATGGAAATTTTGATTATGTAGATATTTTTTTATTTATAAATTCAGTCAATGGATATCATCATTTTATCTATTCAAAAATCACCGACATATATATATATATATAAGAATAAAAAATTTAAGGATTCACAATATTCCAAAACATAATAAAAATATTCGAGTTTTTGAATTAAATCTATAAGGATTGTTTATTTCTATTAAATTATATAATTACTTAATATTCCTATGAAACCAAAACATTCCCAAATTTCCCAAATCAGATAAATGAATATAATAAAAAAAATAGGGAAAGTTGCATTATTATATTATATTTGGCACATACACAAGTTAGGTGCACCATACTATATGAATACTACAAATAAACGTTTCATAGTGACTCAACCCCACGACCACACCCCCATCCCCCATCAAACCATGCCACCCCATCTGACCCTGGGTGATAGGTAACATATGTGTTTTTAAATGATAGTAAAATGATCCATAATTCAAATGTGTCAAATTCAACCAAAACTATAAATTTTTACTCATAAAAATTTATCTATGTCTTTAATAAAACATACCCTAAACAAATTTAAAAAAATTCTAGAAGAAAATGTTCCCTAATATTTTTAATGGTGGAAAATATGGATATTTTTTGTTTCATTTTGAAATATTTATGAAATATAATCTCTTTCATAACTATTCTAATTGATCATTTAATTTATATTCATGTACCAATTATTATGTAACATACACAATAAAATATTCTCTCTTCATTCTGAAATAACTTTATAAATTTTTTTACTCAATTTATAAGTATAGAAATGCATTCTATAAGATTGATGTGAATCCCATATCTCCACATACATTAAAAACATTTTCATCAATTTGGATGACACAACCAACATTTTCTAATGTATAAGGATGGTAGTTATTAAATTGAAATAAAATACAGAAGTCACTATGAAATGGTATAATTTTTAAGCACATTATGTGATTGTAATTCTCACCCAATGAAAATATTATTTACAAAATCCGAAAAATTTATAATCCACTAATAATAATACTTCCATAAATGATTCTGAAATAAAAAAACACATCTAGCCAATATGATTATTTAATCTTCTTCTATCAATCTATTTTAAAAAAAATTTAAATATTTGTATTAAAAAAACAATTCATATATTTCCTAATGAGAAGAAGGGGAATTAGTATATGAGAACTAGAAAAACTAAAATTTCTTTAATGTACCTCTACAAAATGACACCCTTGAAATTTCCCTTTGCTAACATATTTTTCATTACATAGAATTAAATGATGTGACCCCATAAAATTACACAAACATGGATAATATGATGAATAATCATGAAAATATTGAAGATACAGGTATTTAAATATTACATAAAAAGTCAACTTAATGATTATGTAATTAAAAAGGGGAGAAAATATTAGGTTGGCCTAGTGAGATATATGGTTCCAATAAAAAATCTATACTCATAATTGATATGAACAAAAACAATATATATACTTTTCACCTCATAATACAAGAATATTAATTAAATATAAAATTAAATCACACACCAAAACCTATAGGTTTAAATATATTGGAGATTAATTTCATAGGATAATTTTCTAAAAGTAAATATCCAACATCCCTCATAAATAATCCTCTTACAAGATTCCCCTCTAGGAACATCATAAAAATAATATTCTTCATTTCTTGGAAAATGGAAGCATAGGAATGGGTGGGCTTAAATGCTTGGTATGGACTGAACATTATAGATATCAATCGAAGATCATAAGTGAGCATAATATAACATTATTTATTAGAACATAATCAATTTACATGAAAATAAGATATGGAAATCATATTCAAAAAACATGGATCATAAATCATAAATCTTGTAATGTCTCAAATTGTTTATGTATTATTTATGGATATAATATGGATTATTTTTGAGACATGGTGCTGAGACGACATCTAATTCAATGAACTAGTGTGCCCAAAAAATGAGTAAAATAAATTAAATATATTAAATATCATGCACACAAAATTTCAATGAAAAAGTTTAATAACATCTAAATGGAAGAGAGGATTATAAATATGATAGAACAGTTGAGTTCATAATGGGATTTTTACCCTAGCTGTGACTTAACATCAGTCAGTGATGATAATTTTTTGAAATGTTATCGTAGGTGAGACAATGAATTAAACATTTGAAGAAATTATTTTCCTTCATTTTTGTAGCATATTGATAAGCATTTTTTAAATATACTGTTATGATAGATTTCTTGGGATTGGTGAGTAACCCTATACCCATTTAAGAGCCAATGGGGATATATTTCGAGAATTATTTCAAGGAACAAAAATGAGACTATGGGTTGATGATTGACGAGCTTCAGATTCGATGGATCTCACCAACTACAATGACACAGGCTCGTTCTTCTCCATCGATCGATTTGAATGATGGTATGATGTTTATGTTTGCTTTGATTCTTATCATTTCTTTATTTATATAATGAACAAGAATCAAATAAAAAACATATTGATCTATAGTTTCATCGTTATATGGGATGGGTTTATTTTGTGGGGGGTTTTACGAGAGTTTAATCGTTATGTTTTGGTCATTTTTATTTCCATTTTAATAGAGATGGATCTAGATAAACAAAAAAATTGATCAAGGTTCATTAATAAAATAAATTATAGTTCATTTCTTCCCTCATTAATCATACATCATGGTTGTTTTTCATCTGGAACACGACTCAACTTATCTAGATCAATCAATCATTTCACACTTGTTTCTTGGTGCAATGATCTGATATCATAGATCAGGGATTGTCACTACATGATGGAGGTGCAATGATGGAGGCTGAGTGATTCAGATGATGGTGGATTCCCGATTTCATTTTATTCATGTTCTTATGTGATCAATAAATAATGGTGATTTAATCTCATTTAATGTGAATCAGATGGAAAAAATCCGATGGAAAGTGATTGTGATTCTTGATCAAGGTATATCCAAAAATCCTGGTGAGATTGAGACTATATTCCAAGATGGTGGTGGTGTGGGTAACCATGTAAAAAATAAGATAGTTTTTGGAAATCCCCGAATTACATGGTGCGTAATTACGAAATGCATGGAATCTGGGTTGCCTATATGTTGGGTACTCTACTACACTGACATGTCTCGATGACAGTAGAAATTTACATGGATAATACCCAGGGTCAAGGGAAGCCACATGTGACCCCTATTACACATCATTTTTTCTTTTGAATAGGGATTATGAATATTTTACTCCATATTTTGGACAATATTATTCAGTGTTGGTTCCTTTAATTTCTTCCTTAAAGGTTGGTAGGGAATCGTTTCCTACTCCTTTGACTACGATCCCATTAGCATGTGTTTTTTGGTAGATTCATTAAAATCCCTTTGAGAGGACAAATGTAAGATCCTCTATCAATCTTCATTCCCTTAGTGTAGTAATTTGTATTGTTGTCACTAACACTATGCAGGAATTGATCCTCTACGTAGTGGGTAAATCCATATTGAGTTGGTAGTACCACTCCATGGCCTTGTTAGTGGTCCACATCTATGTGTAGTATTATCTTCCAACTGTCAGTGTGTTCTTCTTCATTTAAATACATGAGGAGGAGTACTTATTGAATGGATCACATCGGTTCTATCATACTATGGAGTTTGTTCTCATGAATGAAGGATCCGTGGAATCTTCAGGATGGAATATTTGATCGGTAGATTATGCTTTGACTTCCCACCAAACTGGGTGTCTTTGTTTATTATATCTGTATATTTTTTTATATGTGTTCTAGGAATATAAATATTTAGATTTGAATATTTTACATTGTTGCATGCTTTATAGTAATGTGGTGTCCAACTGATTATATTTATAGTCACCCTTACATGGTAATTTCCCACATGTGTCATGTCTTTTGCAGATGATCAACATTTTGATAGAGTCCTAGGCAGACTAGGACCAAATGGTGCTTAGTGAGACTGGACAAAATAATGTATGTTCTGATGGATTCCTGAAAAGATTCCCAGGAATTACTTTCATGTTTAACTTCATTTTTCAAAATCTTTTATGTGGGATTGTATTTGGACCTTTTTATATTAGTTTACATCTTATCATACTCTAGTAATAGTATTAAATGTATGCATGAATGGTCATTCATCTCTATTCATGTTTCAGCATTGTATATGCTTTGACATGTGTTCTTGTGTATATGTACTTGGGATATGAACTTGAATGTCTGTGATATGCCTTCTCGGCACTAGTCACTTTCCCCTGGACTATTACTAGTGGGAGTGGGGAGTCGCGGTATGGGCCCCTTTGGGACAAGTTGTCAAAAATCATAACATAACTATTTAAAAATAATATGTAAAATGAGGCCCATGAATGTGGAAAATACTTAATTATATAAACTATTTTTTTGTCAATGATAATTACCCATACCATCATTATATTGTTGAAATATTACCATAGTGGATTGAGTTCACTCATCATTCAAATGAAATAATTTGTATATTCTCAAAGTGGATTAATATCACTCCATATTCCATAAGAATAGTGGGTAGAGTAAAATGGTGAATGAGTTTCATGCTTCCTTCAACATATATTATGGATAGATTCCTATATTGGATAAGGTTCACTCTACATTCAATAAAAATAGTGGATTGTTTTCCATAGTTTGTTGGGCTTACTCCCTAATCTATAAACATAGTAGAAAGATTCCCATATTGGAATATTCTCACCCCAAGAGGTGTACTTATAATATCAAGGGATATAATCCATTAACTAATTAATTAGAGGTTTTATAGTTTTGGGATCTCCTCCCACATATTATAAAATATTATACATATGTGTGACACATGGAAACGTTTCCAATTCAATCACAACATTATTATCGCATATGAAAGAAATAAGCTTCAGAAAAACATCCACAATACATGATCGTTGGATATACAAAGCATCAAAAGTGGATGGTTTCTTTAGATTAAATTCCTTTTGGAGAATAATAAACATTAAAGTATATAGATATATATCATAAACACTTCATAGGAGAATTATAAAATATGCTTGAAAAAGATGATAAAACTCCCTTTTAATTTTTATAATGTTTATTTTAAAATGAAATATTTTGTAAAATAATTGATTTAGAAAATTTATAAATAAATAAGAATTAGATTGGAAAATGATGTATATATTTAAATTATAATTTTTAAATTATTTAAAAGAAAATTTTATGATAAATAAACCATTTATAAATGTTAAAAACTATTCTTTACACACTTTGGTAAAAAAAATTCAAATAAAATAAAATATTTCCTTGAAAATTAAATAATTAGGGAAGATGACACAAATAGATAATATAAAACACCTGGATATAGAGGGTAAGGATTGTTAATTGAAAAGAATATATAACTCTACATTATTACATGCATTATTTTTTTAATTGTGAACCAAATGGAGGGGAAATGTTAAGGACAAATATAAATCCATTTTGAATCTAGTGGAGAAGAACATAGATGGGGTTTTAGTAAAAAATAATATCAAATTTGCAATAATAAAAATTTTGGTATAAAAATATAGATTTATTTGTGATATTGGGAATTGAACACTTATAACTTTGATAAATTTTGAATCAAGGCCCCTTTAAAGATAGAACCAATGATGGAATAATAAATGTAACAAAGATTGATTTTGGATCCATTGAATTAATACTATATTCAATGGTATCTTTCACAAAAAAACTAAACAAAAATGACTCCGAAACTAAACTAAACAAGATATATTAAAAATACATGAACAATATAATCAATATTATATAAATAGATACTAATAATTGAAAATTATTATATGTTATTATCCTATTTGATTAATATTATAAAAATTTTCTTTCTAAATAACCATTTTAAAAAAGGGTATTGTATTTTACCATAAAAATAATATTTATCAATGTTAAAATTTTATCATGATTGATTATATTTATATTCCTAAACTAATATATCAACATTTCATTATTTTTAAATATAGAATATATACTATTTTAAACACTTGATCTTTTATTTTAAATGATAATATATTAAATTTTTAATTTTTAATTGAAACAAATAAATTAATTTTTTTAACTTTTCAATACTATCTTGAGATTAATTTTTTGGAATTTTTAAGGATGATTTAATTTAGTCTAGCAGTGTCAAAATCTGTATTTAAAAATAGCTTGAAATTTATGAAATTACTATTATAAATTTTTTTTATAAACTAATAATCCTTTTATAGTAAAAAATCTATATTTTATATGTGAATTTATAATTATAAAAATTATAGGTTTTAATTTATAATCCCATAGTTGGAATTTATAACAGAAGTTATATTTTTCAAAAAAAAATAAAATATATTAGATATTTAGTATTTAAAATAATTTGTTTTCATAATCAAAAAAGAATCAAATAAAATGGATTTAAAAGATTTATTTATTAGGTTTTTATTAGGTAATCAGTCTCAATTTATTTATAGGGATAAGGGATAACCCTAGTTAAAAACTATTTACCAGAGTAAAAGATAAATTGGTAAAAGTAAAAAACTAAGAGTAAAGGACCACATAAATGTTAATAATATATGTGGAAATGTGTTTTTAGTATATTATAGACCTTATAACGTCTTATATACATTAAATATCAATTTTTTAGAAACAATACTTGAGATTTACTTCCCATTACTTAAAATATTTGGGTATTCACAAAATTTTCAACTCTTTTCTCTTACAAAAGGTGATCGCTTCTCCTCACTTCTGCTCACTCAAAAACCCCATTATTTCATACCAAGATCTTTCAAATCAATATAAAAAAAACTTATACACCTTATTTGGTTTATTTTCTTCTCAAAATATCATCCATAGTATTTTTAGTTCTCTTCACAAAAGAGATAATCCAAGAAGTGAGGTATATGTTTCTAACCTATCCTTCTTTTTACAAATTGTTTATGTCCCTTACTTCTCCCTTAAAATTATATTCACCTGATTATAATGATAAAATATGTGTAATTAATATAATGATATGTTATTTTAATATATCTTACAATCATTAACTACCCTCCCCTTTTCCATTAAGAAAATATAAAACACAAAGCATGAGTGGTGTGAACAACCCCACCCACGACCCAACATAGTTTTTTTACATAAATACCATAAAAGGATAGTCATTATAGGGGTTTAATAAATAATATTTATATATATTATATTGATAAATTATAAACAATACTAATATTTTTCCCATTTCTATAAAAAAATTGAATCAATATATATTCATACATGCACGCTACCACCTTTATCGAACGATTGAATTTCCTGTTTCTTTTCATCACCTACATACATGGATGGTAATGAGAATTGTTTTAATGGATAAATATTAATTTTAAGATTTGAATAAGGTTATGGTAAAAGAAATTAATTATAATCTTAAATATATGATTGATTAATAGTTATTATAAAATTAATCGTATTAAAAATGAAAATTAATAGGAAATGTTTTTTTAACCTCTTTAATTATTTTATCTCAATTAATTATTATAAAAATAATTTATAATTATAATAAATAAAACATAATAAAACCTAATTTCATCATTCTGCTACAATATTAAGTATATTTTAACTTAATCATCTGTCAATTATTGTATGTTCATGTTTGGGTTGGAATGACCACCAACTTGAAAAATTCTATGATGTTATATCATGGATGATTAATAAAATATAATTATTTATATAATAAAATATAAATATTTAAATGATTATTTTTTGTTCTATAAATTATACATAAAGATGAACATTTTATTTTTTTAAACACCATTTATAAGATAAGAATCACCAAAAATGATCATTGTCAATTTTATATTGATGGATAATGAATGAAAGAATCATCAAAGTATAGTGAAACTAAATAAATAATTTTAATTCCTCTATTATATTAAAATTATTTCACTTGTAACATTTAAAATTGGAATAAGAAAAAATACTGATATTGATCCTAAGAACCTGTAAAAATTATCCCAACTATAAATACCTAGTGGGAAAATAAGAAAAAAATATCTAATAAAAATAAATACAACAATTATAAATGAAAAATAAAAAATATTATGTATTAGTTTATATACACTATTAGTCATTAAGTTTTTCAAGGTTTTTTTATAATGCATTTTAGAGTTCATCCAGCTAAATAGGGAAACAAGATAAGGGTTTTGGGTATCAAATTTAATCTCTTGAAACATAAAACTTATTTTGAACCATGAAACCATTAATAATGTGTTATTATTTACTAATGAATTCGATATATCATATTCATGTAATTTATGAGATTTTAAGAACCATATTTTGTTCCCTTAAATGTATTTAGTTTCAAAGGATTCTATGTTAACAAGGTTCTTTATTAATATATCTTCACTGATTGAGTTAAAATGCTTCTTTTGGAGATTTTTTCTTCGATGAATTATTTCTTCAACTCCACATTTCAATAAAAACCATTATTTATCATTCAAGGTTCCATTATTAGAAATTAATTTTAGATTAATTTTTTAAAATGAATTTTCACTTCCCCTTTAGAATTTTTTTTCGTGTATCTTTTAAAAAATATTATTTTGTCATTCAGTTCTTAAATTTATTTACACTTCTCTTTTTGAAAAATTATTTATTTTTTAAGACTCTTTTTTAATAACACTTTTAAAATTAAATAAATTCAATGTATTTTCACATTCATTTTTTAATAAATTTATATCATTTTAAAGCCTCCTTTAACAATGATTATTTTAAAAGAAAAATTATTAAAATTATTTCAACATTTGTTTCATGAAATAATTATGTAATGTTCAAGTATCAATTTTTAGAGATTCATTTAATTTTTTTTTCAAAAGTATTTTCACAACCCTTTTTTGAAAATGTTATATATTTTTAGAGTATCAATTATTAAGTAATATTGTGAAAGTAAATGTTTTTATTTCATTTTCAATTATCTTTATTGAAACTAGTTTTTTATTTCAAGGATATTTTATTTCGATCTATTTATAATAATTGTTTCAAGAATTTTCACTTTCCCTTCATGAAAATATATTTTTAAATTTAATTTTACTTCAATACAAAAAAAAATAATATTTGGTAGTATTATTATTTTCAAAAATATTTACCCTCCAAGGATTATCGTTCAAGAAGTGATGTTTTTATGACCATTAATATGTTATTTTGAAATTATTTATTTTGAAAAAATGGTTTTTTTATATTATATGATTTTTTATGTTCATTTTATGTGATTAGTTTGAATTATTTTAAAACCATATTCCAGGAATTATTTATAAGAATATGAATGTTTTATATTCTTATCGAACTAATATGTTTTTTATGTTTTATTGGGTCCTATATCTCCCTCCAATTAATTGGTTAATGTTAGTTGTCCAATTATATGATAAATTGTTTTATTAATGAGATTGGTGAAGCATTTTTTACATGTTTATTATATGAATATGATGTGGGGAAATTTGTTTACAAGTATGTTTTTGTGAATGAGATGTTGGAATCTTTGTTCATTTGTTTTTAGGTGAATGGGAACTATATTATTTTTGTCAAAATATTTTATATGATTATGTTCATGCCATATTTGATGGATATTTCACAATTTTATGCTTATCCCCGTGACTATATTATTATTTCATGATTTATGTTTATTAAGTCACTATTCTAATTCATGCCTCACTGTATGTTCAGATTTATACAACAATTTATGTATTATTCTTGGTTTTTTATGATTTTCTTACATATCTAAACTATACACATATATTCATTTTATGAACAATTGTGATTTTTGATTGTCGAAAATAATGTTTAGACTTACTAAGATTTTGAGCTCACCACTTTTTTATGATTCAATTTCCCTTGGTTATAAAGAGAAGTAACACATAATATTTTTATATAACTGTATCTTATAAGATTAATATCTAGTAGATATTGAGAAATTGTTAAGGATTTTTTGGTTTTTTATATCGTTAATAAAATTACATTAGTTTAAAAAGAAATACATAATGTTTGTTAGTTTTTCCCATAATTTTCTAAAACCGTAAACCCAAAAATTATTGGTATTGTATTTTAATGAAATATATTTATTAAGATATGTAATAAACATAAAATTTAGAATATGATTATATTTTTTTTATTATATTAGTGTTCACATAACATTATAGGTTAGGATGTTATTTGTTGAGGATAATTCGGGAAATTGAAATTTCAACAAATTTCAATAAGTATTTTTTTATCTTAGTTTTAATATTGTACATTTTACTTTATGTTAGTTGTGGTAAAATTTTAATGATTATGATAAGAAAAATTTATTAAAAATAATAAGGTTTTTTCTAGGGATGAGTTTATATAAAAGAAACATCATGAAATTTGGTAAATGTACAGATTATGTGGTTTTCCTATAAATCACATCCATGTACAAATACTACAAGTTGGTACAAGCTTTATAATAGATGTAACTAGGAGTGATAACCCTAAAATATGAATATTGGTTATTAAATAAATAGTTACAGGGTGTATGAAAATAAATTATAACTACACATAATCTTTAAAAATACATGGGAAATGATTCGGTCATTCAAATTCCCTTTATGAATAGTAAAAAAGGATTTATTTCCAAACTACTTTAGTGGATTAGGTTATACAGTCTAAGAGGACACAACCTCAAGTAACCAATATAAATACAAGAGAGTTATATGATTAATAAATCTCAAAAACATTGAAATGAATTATTATAAGTATAAATGAAGGTGTAATTGAGCAATACATCTTAAGATTGATGTTTCATATTTATATACTACTAATTCATTTTGATATCGTCAAAACTATTTTGAAAATAGTTTTTCTCAAAAAGGGATCATGAATTTGAATATTATAATGGTATGTATCAAATTTTGATAATATATAGCAGAACAATATACAATACTTAAATATGAGAGAATATTTTTGTTTTCATGTTAGGAGAGAAAAGGCGAGTTTCATAGTATTATTGAAGGAAGTGTGGTTGATAAATTAACAAATATTAATCTTTGGTAATAATATATATTTTATTTAGTGAGTGATATTTATCAATGGTATTTTGTTATATTCTAAATATTAAATAGATTATAAGAAGTGTCTCATAATTATTAATTTTTATTTTTACATTTATTATTTTTAAATAGTATTAAATTGAGTAAATAACATTGAATATATAATTTATGAAGATTTTACATTTTTTGGGATAGATATTGAAATACACAAGAATTATGTATGAAAAACTCTTGTGTTTAATATATTATGGAAGTTCAATTAATGAAGATTTCATTGATTTTGAAAAATTTTGCTAGACATTATTCTTATCCTTGGGATTTACAATTGATTTATGATATTTTTGGGGAATTTTACCTCATTATTTTGTATTAGATTGACTAGTGTGTCATTTTTATAAATAGTGTTTGAATATGGGAGTCAATTTTAGTTGAATATGTTATTTACCTATGGGTTAATGTATAGGAGATTCAAATGGTATTGGGAAGGGGTACTCTAGACAATATATTACTAGGGAATAAATAATCAACCTTTTTTTAGGATGAGAAAGTATGAGGATATAGCATAAGAGAGGAAGGTAAATGTAACATTGGAAGTAATATGTAGATTAAAAAATATATTATGAATTCCATCTCCAAATAACATCATTGGGTAATTATTAAAATTTTATGGGTGTGATTTATTTTAAGGGGGTAGAATGTAACAACCCGAGATTTTGGATTGAGTAAACTAATATTATCATCAATAGTTTTTATCACCCACAATACTAAAAAATGAAGAAACTGAAAAAATGAACTAAACAATATTTAAAATAAATTTATAATATATTCATTATTATATAAAAGGATAATAATCAATTAAAATAATGATATATTATTATACTCTTTAATAAATATTTTAAAAGGGTCACCATTTGAAGAACCATATAAGAAAAGGCTTTTACTTTTACCTTATTAAATTATATTTATCATAATGAAAAGTTTACTATGATTGTTAATATTTATACTTATGAAATAATATAAAAATATTCAATTCTATATAAATATATATGAAATAATATTAAAAAACATGAATTTGAAAGTGAAATTTTTTTAATAAAACTTTTTTTTCTAAATATTTTACATTCCCATTTAAGAGAAAATTTAAAAAGTAATAAAATATATTTACAAAAAACATTATTTTTTATTTATGTATGTAATTAATAAGATAAGATGAATATTTTGGATTTCTATAATATCACATCAATTTTTCCACAGTGAAATAAATTGTTTTACAGTTTAAATTATTTTTATATAATTATTACTATATAAGTATGAAATAGAAATTAAATAATCATTATTAATATTAAATTTATTTTATTCAAATATATATAAAGATATTTATATTATAATTGAATTTATATTTTTAATATTATTTTATTTTAAATTTCAAACCCATATTTGATATTTTTAACTGTAAGTTAAAAAGTTTCCAAAAAAAATGCTTTTATTACGTTATATATTTAGTTTTTAAAAATAATTTTTATCATGTTTATAAATTATATAGAATAAATTGGATCTAAATATTGAATCACTATTTCCAAATTATTTAATTATTTCTTTTTTATTTTATGGAATCATATTTATTTTACACTAGGTAAAACTACTTACAATGAAAATAGATAAATCAGTCAAACTAAAAAATGAAGAGTAATGGACTAAAAAAAATTAAAACATGTGTTGAAATGTGTGGATGTGTAATTGGGAGACCTTATCACTTAATATATCAATTATTTATCAATTTGGGCTCTAATTTCATTTAGAGTCACTCATGATGATTAATATATTTTGGTATATATAAAAATATCTCCCCTTTGCTCTTATTAAATGGGCTCTCCTCTCTTCACTTTCACACACTCAAGAACACCCTTATTTTTTATCAAAATCTATACTAATATATCTTCAAAAATATTTGAAATATTAACAAGATAATTTACTAATAAATAGATCATCCCACAATGGACTAATTCTCTTTATAAATGAGATAATCTAATAAGTGACATGTAACTTCCTTACATCAGTTTATTTTTACTATTTGTTTATATGACTTCCTTCTTCCACTAATTTATTTCACCAAATTAAAATGGAAAAATAATTATGATTATTATTTTTTTTTTATTACAATGATGGTATAATTATTATGCACCACCCCCTTCCATTTTGAAAAAGATAAAAAATGAATTGTGCGTAGTGCAGACTATCGTCTCCACGACACAAAAAGTATCGTTTTATTTAAAAACATTAAAAGGATGATACTAATTATATATTTAATATATAAATAACTGATTTACAATATAATTTATATTCTAAAATTATTAAAAAATTGCTTATTTCCCCCATTCTATGGAAAATGAAATCATCATTTATGCCAACATGTGGACTACCACCTCTATAAAATGATCAATTTGGGGTTTTTATATCATCACCACCCTACATGGATAGTAATGATAATGGTTTTAAATGATAAGTTTTATTCTGAATATATAAATCATATTTTTTTTACAAAAATTTAATAACTTCTTTATTATATGAATGACAAAAAAATCGTTATAAAATTTATCGTCTGAAACAAGAAAACTAAAAGGGAAAAATATTCAAAATATTTAATTGTTTCATATCCACAAAATATTATTCTAATTATTATTTAATATGATATATAACAAAGAAAACACTAAATTAAATTATTATTCTTATAATATTATTATATTTCAACTTAATCACATAATAATCACCCTTTAATCAATGTACGTTCTTTTTTGGGCCAGTTTGACCACCAACTTGAACAGTTCTTTGAAATTATATAAGATATGAGTATTGAAACATAATTAATTTTATAATATGATATTAATACATTCATAATTATATTTATTTTATTTGGTAAATTATACATTAATATTTTATTTTTTTAAATAATAAAACACCCTTCATACGTTAAAAATTACTAAAAAATGCTAATTGTAGATTTCATCATCAAGGATATAGAATTAAATAATTATAAATTTAAATTAAAAAAATAATAAATTGTATATTTTATAAATTAAATTTTCATTAATGAACATGTAATTTTGAAATTTTGAAGAAAAATGAATACTAACATTTCTCCAATGAAACTTATACAAACGATCAAAACTACAAATACCTAATGTGGGAACATAGGTAAAAACTAACAAATATACATGTAGATAATGATTTAAATGATAGTTATAATTACTTTTATGTTTGAATATGGTTATTAATTTTTTTTAATATATTTATATTTGTTATAATATAGTTTAGCATTCATGTAACTGATAAGGGAAACAAGGTAAGGATTTTGTGTCTCAAATTTTATCTATATATATATATATATATATATTTGTGACCCGTAAAATATTAGATATTTCCTGATTAATTCGAAAGTAATTTCATTTATAATAGTCATGTACTTCGTTAGTACTAATGATCTATATATTTTTTTCATTAAATGTATTTAATTCAAATGATACCTATGTCATAATGATCTTTTTTAGCTCAACTCCCATTATTGAGTTAAAATTATTCTTCTTGAACATGTATCTTCAAATGTTGATATCATAAATTACACATTTACTATGATACATTTATATTATTCTTATGGTTCAATTAATAGTTATTATTTTTTAAAGCAACATTTTCAAATGTATTTTCACTTCTCCTTTTGAAAAAATTATTTAATTTACAAGTATTAATTGTTAATATTTTTTAAAAGATTAATGGTTTTCAATGTATTTTTACTTCCAATATTTAGAAAATTCTATTTTTTCCACATCATCAATATTAAATATTATTTTAATAGTAACACATTTCAATGTACTTTTACATCCCTTTTTGAAAAAAATTATGTATTTTCCAAATATATATTATTAATGATTATTAAAAATGTAAATGTATTTTGATTATTTTCACATCTAATTTTAGAAAAAATTATTTATTTTTCAACTCTCCTTTTTTAGATTTTTTTAATGTAAATATTTTCAGTGTATTTTAAGTTCCCGTTTTTAATTGATGGTTATCTTTTCATGCCTCCATTATTATAGTCTATTTTAAAAGAAATTATTTTCAAATTATATTTTCATTCCATATTAAAAAATCTATTTATTTTTGAGTAAAAGTTATCCGTAACTATTTATAATTTTTTTCATTATTATTCATATCCCCTATAAGGTAATGAATTTTGACAGCAATCTGTAGTTACATTTTCTTAAATGTTTTGTGATTTTTATTATTTTCAAACATATTTACCCTCCAAGGTTATTCATTCTTTATTCCATGTTTTTATTACACTTTATTTGTTATTATGATATTATATATTTCAGAATATCATACTTTTGATATTCATTTATTCCTTTAGTTCATGTTATGTGATTCCTTTTAATGTTTACGAAACCAAAATTTTTTAAATGGGTTCTTTTTGAGATGATGAATATTTTATTTTCAAATCAAACTCATCTATTTGAATGATGATTCGAGTGGTCCTATATCTATATAAAATTAAATTTTTAACATTTAATACAACATGTAATGATAAAAGTTTTCATGAATTAGATATTGGATGCTTTCATCCCAAGTGTTTCTGTGAATGTGGTGGAGGGGTATTTCCTCCCAAATATGTTGTGTGAATGATATGTGGGAATATTTATTAAAAAGTTTTTATATTAATGTAATGTTGGAATAATTGCTCATAAGATTTTATAATCCTATTTATGTTTCATATTTTAGGTTTTTTATTGCATTATTATTATTCTCTTGAATATGTTATACTCTCACGACTCTAGTTTGTTGACATACTCTTTTGATTAAATATTTTATTAATGTTTATACTTGTTCTATGATTTATGAATTATTATTTGTTGGTAATTAAATTATTATATATTTAGAATAAACACATATGTTCATAATTTGATCACTTATTATTTTTGATTGTCTACCCTTATGTTTAACCTTATATATAATATGAGATCCCCCCTTTTTGTTATTATAATTCCCTATGTTATGAGTGGAAATAATATGTAAGATGTTTTTATAATGGTGTATTAAGAGAAGAATTTTTGGGGGATACTGAATTCCTATTATGGATTAAGATGTTTTTCATATAGATGAAAAAATTAAATTAGTTGGAAAAGATATGATTTTTATTATTTATTATTTTTACTAAATTTAATAAAACATTCAAACATAAAAATTATTAGGAAGGTGTTTTATGTAAAACATTACTTTTATATATGTATGTATGATTATGTATGATATCTTATAGTTGGTATTAGATCACAGTTTCGATAAAATTAGAGACTACAATATTACCTATTGTTGACAATTTGGGATTTTGAAATGTCTTCACTGTTCGATATGATAATGTATATAAACATTTTGCAGTTGTATATTTCCTAATATTTTCATTGTTGAATATTATAGGGATTAAGAAAATAAACTGTTAGTGAATACCCTAAGTATTGATATAGAGGATAGGTTTATAAATAAGATAGCATCGTTATGTTTTGGAAAATTAGATGTTGTGTGGATTTTCTAGAAATAACATCCTTTTATAGAAACTAACAATTGTTGTGGGAGATGGGATAGATGTTCCTAGGGTAATAACCATAAAAAAGGACATATTTTGTATTAAATCATTCATCACCTCATTCACAACAAAGAAGAATAAATAATCATCTTTTTAAAAATTCCTAGGGTTGTGATTTGGTCAATCAAATTCATTTTAAGAAAAATAATTAATGATTGAGATTCAAATTCACTTACAGGTTTATGTTATGAAGTATGATAAAACACATCATAAAGTAACCAACAAAGACTCAATAGGGTTATAGGATTAAAAAATCATGACACAGTAGAAAGTAAAGTATCATATGTTGAAATATTTTTGTTGTTATAGAATACATCATAATATTGAGATTTATCATTCATATACACCTAATTATTTCGAGTATTATAAAAAGTTTTTGGTTTTAGTATTTTGTTAAAAATGGGATCTTGAAGCTGAATATGAGAAAGGTATGTATCCAAAATGCAATAATTCTTATAACTGAATAAGAGAGAATAGTTAAATGGTTGATAATATTAATATATTTATTTTATGATAAACACTTTGCATTTCGTAGTATAATCTAAGGTAGTGAGGTCGATCTGATTATATAAATTAATTTCTAATAATCCTTGAAATTTTCTATAGTGAGTGATATTTATCAATGGTGTTTTGGAATATTCAATATGTTATCATGTTTATGTGATTTATTTAATGATTTTTCTTCAATTGTTCTACTTTTATTGTACATAATGACGTATTAAATTGAATCAATAACCCCAAAAAGAGGTTTTATGGAAAGGTTATATTTTTTAGGATAAATATTGATGAATACATGATTGAAATATGAAAAACTATTTAGTTCAATATATTCTTTATATTGATGTAATAAAGAGTTTATTGATTTTGAAAAGATATGTTATAATTTATTGGTAACCCTGGGATTGATAATTGATATATTATATGTTTGGTGAATCTTATCTCATTGATTATTATATTGAATAGTGTTTGATCTTATAAAATAGTAGATTAATATAATAGTTAATATTGAAAGGCTATATGATTTTACTTTGGTATATATTTAGGTGTTTCGAATGGTTTTGGGAAAGGAATACATTGTATAATATATTATTAATGTTTAAACTATCAATTCTGATTGAGGAATGAAATTTATATTTAAATAGATTTTGATAATAATGTAAATGTTACATTGGATGTAATATCTATAATATAAAATATGTTTATAAAACTGTCTCATACATTCAATAGTGGGAAATAATTAAAATTGTGTGGAATCAATTTATGAAAGGTGGGTAGAATATAACATCCCAAGATTTTGGATCCTTTAAATTAATATTATTTTTAATAGAATGTGTCACACATGAAACTAAATGAATGAAACTCCTAAATAAATGTAACCATCATATATAAAAATTAAATGGATAATATAATAATTAGTAGGTAAAAGTATTATAATAAACTAAAATAATTATATATCATTATATTATTTGATTAATGTTTTAATTTGGTTACTATTTGGAGAACGATTTTAAAAAGTCTATTTTATTTTACCATAATGAGTTATTTGAACATAGTTAAAATATAATCATGTTATATAATATTTATATTTTTTAAAAAATATATTAATATTCATTTTGTTGGAAATATATATGTAATAAAATTAAAAAATACATGATGTTTAATAAAGTTATTTTTAAAAAAAACATCTTTTCATAATATATTAAATTTTCATTTAACATATAATTTATGAATTTATGAATTTTTGTTGGAAGAAAATAATTTTTTAAAAGAAGTCAATATTATCTTCTGATGACATTTTGTAATTTTCTAAAAAATAATAATTTTTAAGTGAATGGTGGAAAAAACAAATTTTTATAAATAACATGAATTTATTAAAATTATTAATACATAATTATGAATTTATAATTAATTAAATAATTTTATAAGCGCAAAAAAAACATAGTTATCATTTTATAATTTTAATAAATATATGTTTTAATTTTGAAACCCAATTTTCAGATTTTAGAACATAATTTTTATTTTTCAAAACAAGTGTTTTTTAATTCATTATGCACTACGTTTCTAAAATTAATTTTTATCAAATTAATAAATTAAATAAAATAAAAATATATTAAAATTTTTATTCATATGTTCCAAATTATGTATTATTTGAAATTTTATTTTTGGTAAAAAATAATTTACCCTGAGTAGAAACTAGTTACCCTAGTAAAAACTAAAATATTAAACATTCAACGATTTGAGTAAAATACCCTCAACATATTTATAACATGTGTTGGAATTTATATATGAGTAATTTAGAGACCTTTTCACATATTTAGTATAGTAGTTATTAATTTTTGAGACACTTTTTGTTGATATTAGCTTCTTTTTATTGAAAGGTTTTCAGTATTTATAAATCTACATCTTGTTTCTCTTATAAAAAGGGCTCTCCTATCCTTACTTCCAATTACCCCACAACCCTATCAGATCAACCTAAAGACATACCAACCCACTTCTAAACAATCTCAAACACATTTAGGAGTTATGTTTCTCTTCAATATAAAATCTCCCAATGGTTTTATTCTCTTTGAAAAGGACATATTCTAACAAGTGATATTAAAGTTCCTAACCTCACTTTACTTTTACAATTTTTTATGTGACATCCTTATTCATACAATTTATTTTAACATTACTTTAAATATCATATAAATATATATTGTTATTTTTTGTTATTTCAATAAGGTAAAAATTATTAACCTCCTACCCCCATTCCATTAATAGAAAATAAAATGTGAATTGTGTGTTATATGGGATACTACATCCAGGACACAACATGTTCCTCTGTCAATCACTACCGTATAAGGCTAGTATTAATATGGAAATTGATATATAATTATTATATTAATGATTTAATTTATGTTATTAAATGGTAATAAATATTACATGTTATTCCAATTCTATGGAAACTGAAATCATCATCCTTGCGTACAAGAGGACCACTACCTCTATAGAAATATCCATGTTTTCATTTATTTTCAACACGAGCCTATGTGGTTATTCATAATATTTTAAAAATAATAATAAATATTATTATCAGGATATTAATATGGTTCCAACAATATAAATTGAATATCCACTTATTGATATAAATGATAAAGGACTGTTATAAAATTAACCATATTAAACATGAAAACTATGATAAAATGAATTTATATAAACAATGGAATCATTTCATATCCATAGCTTATTCTTATAATTATTTATTCTTTTTATATATCACAATATTAAATAATAAATAAAATAATTATTATAATGGTGTAAAGATATTTTAAATTAATCACCTCATAATCATGTATTAATCGTAATATGTTCATCTTTGCATCAGTTTGACCACATATTTGAACAATGCTATGAAATTTTATCATTGATGATTATGAAAAAATAATTACATGTATCATATAATATTAATATTTAAATAATTATTTCTTATGAAATGGATAAATCAATATTTAACTCTTAAATTATGAAAACACACTTCGTTTGCTAAAAATCACCAAAAATGATTATTGTCAATTTCAAATCCAATGATAATGAATGAAGAATCATCAAATTAAATTGAAAAATAATAAATAATTATAATTCATCCATAACATTAAAATTAATAAAAATATAATAATTTACATTGAAATATGTATAAATGTTAACATCACTCTCACAGAACATCTAAAAACTATCCAAAATATATGTACAAAGTGTTAAAAAAGAAGAAAAACTCACAAATATAAATTAAGATATAGATTTTAAAAGAAAATTAAAAATATTTATAGGAATTAATATGGTTTTAAATTTAATTTTTATGATATTTATTTTTATTATGTAGGATTTAGAGTGCATCCTACTATTTAGGTAAACATGGAAATGTTTTGGTGTCTCACATTTAATATATTGAGAAATATTTATAATTATAATACCTAATTTCTTTGATATTGTGTGGTTATTACCTATTTAATTCTAATTTACCATATTCAAGACATTCATTACATTTGAACATTCATATTGTTTTATTTCTTTAATCGTATTTTGATTCATAGGATTCCATGGTCATATAGTTCTTTATTAATTATTATTCCACCATTATGTTAAAAAAATATTATTTAACAGCTTTCATCAATAATTTTATTCTTCCACTCCACAATTTTTTCGAAACCATTGTTTTTTAGGATCCATTATTAATGATTTTTTAAAAAATTTCCCTTTTAAACATATTTTCTCGTCCCCTTGTGATATTTTTTGTATTTTTCATCTCTCAGTTATTAAATATTAATATAAAATTAAACACTTTAAATGTATTTTATCTTCCATTTTAAAGAAAATTATATATTTTTATAGACTATATTATTAAACATTATTTTAATTTAAAAGTTTAAAAACTATTTTCACTTCCCTTTTATTGAAAATTTATGCCATTTTCAATTTTCATTTTTAAAAATGATTTTCAAAGTAAAATTATTATATTGATTTTCAAATAAATATTTGGGAAACCTTATGTCTTTAAGTATCTTTTATTTTATACTCTTTTAAATGTAATAAATTTTAAAATAATTTTCTCTTTACATTTATTTCAAACTATTATTTATTTTTTAAGACTCTATTATTAAAGAACCTTTTAAACATTACAGTTTTAAAAATATTTTCACTTATCGATTTTGATACATTGGCGTATATTCAAGGTGTATTTATTTAGAAATATTTATAATAATTTTTTCATAAGTCTTCAAATTCACAAAAAAAAATGTATTTTCGATTGAAATTTATAAATCATTTATTTCAATGTTTTTGTAAAAAAATATTTCACTTATATTTCCCCTCAATGGTTTATCAATGATAAAGTGATGTTTTGATCCCCATTTATATGTTAGTGTTATATGATTTATTTTAAATAATGAGATTTTTTGTATTCTAAGATTTATTATGATCATGTTATGGGATTTTTTAAATATTTTAATAAACCCACTTTTTTCAGGGGTTTTTTATGAGATGATGAATGTTTTATTTTCTTATGCAACACATATGTGTGAATGGTAATATATAGGGTTTTTTATTTCCCTAAATTTCATTGTTTAAGGATTAATATTACAAGAGATAATGAAATGTTTCATTAACGAGATAAGGGAATTTTTTCACAATTTTTTTCTATAAATGGTATATGGGAAGAATTGTTCACATGTTTTTTGTTTCATTTAGATTTTGATAATCCTTTCTCACAAGTTGTTGTGTGAATGTGATGATGGAATATTTTTTCACAATATTTTATCTTCTTATGTATGTCTATTATTTAAAGTATGTTTCACAGTTTTTTTATTCTCTTGACTACAATATGCTCTCATGGATCTGGATTATTAAATCACACATTGATTAATGTCTTATTTAATGTCATGATTTATACCATGACATATGAAGAATTATTTATTTGGTATGAATTTCATAAGTATCTATATTATATCCATGTCCTCACCTTAAAATCACTTGGTATTTTTTAATGCTTCTTATTATATTCACCATTATTGAGCATCTAATCTCACCCCATTTATTATGATTTAATTTTCCCTATTTATTACAAGAAGTAATACATATGATGCTTCGACAAGGGTATCGTATGAGCCTAAGTTTTGTGAGATGTTAAATAATTCTTATGGATTAATAAGGTGGTCATATTATGATAAAAATTTACATTATTGGAAAAGGGAATGAGTTTTTTAAGTTATATATTTTTTTTATTTTCTAAATCTCTATTCCTAAAAAGTTTTCTGGATGTGTTTCAATTAAATGTTTTCTTTAATACTTGTAATTAATGAAAAATTTTGACTAGGACTATACATTAAATATGATGAATAACCTCAATATTATAATAAAATAAATAAAATTGATAATATATAAACCATATAAATGGAATTTTTTTTGAATATGGAGCATATCTTAGTAAATGTAAATTCATATAACAAACCCTTATCACTTTTGGTAACGATCAAATGAAAATCCCATGAACGAGATAACATAAAATAGATTTTTGAATATAACAAAATAAATGAAAATTATTATAACATTAATACATAATGATGTTTATACCCCTTATAAAAGAAAATAGTTTCTTAACATGGAATATATTTCAATGAAAATATTTTGAGTGGAGACACACTTACCATGATCATTTTATTGGTTGGACCTATTCTAACCATTTATATAATAATTTTGATTTATTATTCATATGAAAAATAATTTTTTTAAATTTTTTTAAATTTAAAATAATTCATTTATAATTTATTCTTACTCACACTTAAATTTTATTATTTTTAAAATTAATATCTATGTGTTAATTATTCTATTTTCCATGCATGCTTTAGTTTGGCAGTTCTGGTCCCCACTCCTTGATCACTGGTTTATATCATATAGATTTATTATGAATATTTTATATATGTTTTTAATATATTTCTTGAGTCTCTTATTTATTTCCTAGAACATATGGCGATTGTTTTCATGGAATTCTTTAAAATATCTTTTTAAGAGATTATAAATTAAATTATGAAAAAAAATTATTACTGAAAATATTATACATATTTCTATTATAGAATTTTTAAAAAATATCAATCTAATAATTATTAAATTATATTAAAATTTATAATGTTTTATTATTAATTCATTTTTTAAATATAATTACATTTTTCATATAAGTGTTAAAACTGGCCCTGATAAGAACATATTAAAATGATTAAATAAGTAAGAATGTGTTATTCTACAGTAAAACTATCAATTTTAAAGAAGTATAATATTTTAAAAACATATTATTAAATTTATAAATAAATCATTCAGAGTGGAGGATTAAATATATAAAGAAGAATGATTAAGCAGATGGTACACATACATAAAAGGAATTAATATTCTCTTAGAGAGACAATTCAAAATTGGAAAAATGAATGAAGGATTCAAGATAAAATTGAATAAATGTTTTGGGATCGTGTAGGTAGATGGTGAGAATTTTTATGTATTATCTTGAGCTTAATTTTAATATTTTCTAATTATTTCATGTTTGTGTAATTTTTTATGATATCTTATTTGATCACAAGTGATTTTTTGAAGATTTTGAGTTATTATGAGTCTATTGAGACCTAAGTTGAATTTTCTATAATCTAATGTGTGTGTAGTTTCCCCTTGAATTTGGAATTTCTGTTAGATAAGAAGAATTAAATAATATTAAGTGGATATTTCGAATGTGTTGGATTTTGTTTATAATATAGAATCCATATTAAAACACTCTTAAAATAAGGTTTTCAAATTGATTAAGGGTCAAGTGAGAAGATTATATTTGTTTGGAAGGTATTTTGATTTATCTGGAATTATTAATTAGGTTTATTGAGTTAAACATATTCATGTATGAAATTTAAATTTTTTTTATACATATGTAACATGGTTTTCTACCTCATAACCAGGTTTCTGGAAAATTGTTGTTTTATATTTATGAATATTATTTAATACATTATATATTATTGAGTAATTAATCTAATTTGGGGAATCAAAATTATATATAATAAATTCCCATGAGTTTTGTTGGAACATTTTTAAATTAACTCCATGCATAAGATCATCAAATGATATGTATGGTTTTCACAAGATAAGAAGTATAATGTCATGGCCCTGATTCCACATTCCAGCTCCCCAATCAGGTGGGATAAATGACATCAGGTGCACCTACCAGCCTGCCTGAAGCTTCTGAATAGACATGAGGGTCTAATGTAAAACATGGGGAGACTATAACCTCATTATAGAGTAACAAAATATAGAAAATAGATAAAAAATAGAAAAATGATAATAAACAGAAACCAGAATAATACCCAGACTAATACAAACCTGTATTACATGATGAATCCAAATAGGGAAAAATTATCTAAACCAAAACAGAATTTATGTCATGCCATATATGTATCAACTGTCAAATGAAAATCCGAAAATTCGAGGCACTAAAAAATCCCCTAGTGGGTCCTGACACCATGTATGGTTCCCTCATCAATGATTCATCCCAAGTCAGCTTTGTAACATAGGGCTATTTTCAATATCATTTCCCGCAAACATGTAGTCTATTTGGGCACTGTTTACACATCATGAGGATGGAGTGAGTACGACTCATTAGGCCAACACCAACGATGTCTAAAACAATATCCAGTCAATAATAGTGTTTGAATTTTCATAAATAATAAGATACATTATTTTCAATAAGTAGTTTCTAAATCCAATTATTCATTAATTGGCCACATAATTTTACTCATGTTCACGATGACACCCAAATCAACAATACCTACTTCGGCCTGTGTTGAAGTCCAAACCATATCATAAGTGACATAAAATTCCTTAAAAAGGCTTCTATTATCTATTTAATTGCAATTTCATATCATATATACTTGGAACCATAGTCCAATGCCATATTTCTAGTCATAGAGAATCATGTCTAGATGCATGTGGGTATTAGGTGAATTAGCCCCTATTATAAACATCACTATTATCACATGTGGGATTTTAAAGAATCAGTCTCTAAACTACAATCTAATATTCACATGCATGCATTGGGTTCTAGAGAATTGCGTCTAGAACCCCATGGGTATTTGGAACATGAGTCCTCATCCCATAAACCATTTATCAATCAATCACACATATATCACATATATCACATTATTTTAGGTTGATCATCATTAACACACTTATTTTTTATTCGCATCATGGTGAACTATTTCAATTTATCAAATCAATCAAGGTTTATGACTTCAATCACATGGATAAATATAAAAAATTCACTATTAGACAACTTATTAAAATTCAAATTATATAATCTATTAAACCTTCATTGTTATGCAAACCATTCCTTAATTACCATTACTAATAAATTTATAAATCACATTAATCAACCAATTTCATAATCCCAATATCCCCCAAATTCCATAGTCACAATATTCCAACAATTATATAATTAATTAATTAATCCTATAAAATATGTGATTTCCAAACCTGAAATAGAAATTTAACAATTATATATACATGATTAAAATAAATACTATAGTAATTAAAAATAAGAACACAAACCTCATGGTTATTTCTGGTCATTCACAAAATCATAAAACCCCAAATTTAAATAGAACAATTGGTTGCACAATAGAGGAAGAGACTTAAGACCAAAACCTATATCAATATCAAATTTATTAGGGTCTATAAGAAATTATATTTAAACCCATAATAATTGAAGGATAAAACATTCCTCTTCATAAGAAAAGATTAATGGGATAGAGTTAAATCTATACAGGAAGAGACTACAAACTAGAAGAAGTGAAGATCCATCAATAATTTATTTGATTCATAATGAATGAAGTTAGGGGATCCATATAATTAGTCTAGGGTCACCTTAAAATGATGGAAAAGAAGTTAGGTCTGAGCCAAGTTGAATTGGGCATGATACCAGGGGTAAGATATTTTTAAAATAATTTTATGGGAAAATAAAAACCACGTGCATGGTTTCCTAGGCATGGTAACACAGTTTTCCAAACTGTTTGCCTTAATTATGTGCCTCTCCATAGGGGAACATGGTTTTCTTGTAATAGGTCACATAGTTTGAAAACCCATTCAATAACCCTGAAACCCCCTCTATCGAGGGTTTCATGGTTTTCTTGTGGGTAGGACCATGGTTTAGGAAAACCATGCTCTAATCGTGCACTACTAAATTTTCTTCCAAAAATCTAAATTTCTACGTTAAACACACAAAAAAACACAACAAAGACAAACCAAAAAAGGAAAAAGGGTAACTAAAATGTGTACAATAAATCTCTATAATGGTTAGTATCAATATACCCAAATTATAATAGATTATCCTCTATATGTACTCCCAAGGATCTAGAAAATTCTGCTGTAAAAATATTTTTCCACTGGGAATTAATATCTTCTCCTCTCTCCCATGTTTCCTTTGGAACATAACCTTGTTTCCAGAATACTCAAACTATTGACACAATAATTTCCCAAAACACCTTTTTATTATGATCCATAAAACTTATCAGAATCTCCTCAGAGGATACATCAGTCTCAAGATAAACATCATCAACACCGATCACATGAGAAGGTTCAGGGTGATACCAATGATGTTGTGAGACATAAATAACACCATGCATAACACTATACCTCTATGGAAGATCTAATTGGAATTCCACCATTCATATTCTCTCCACAATCTCAAAAAGTCTAACATACTTAGGCTCTAAATTTTCTTATCTATGAATCCAATGGTGACCCAATCTAGGAAACACCTAATGGAACAGACAATTTCCCACTCTAAACTAATGGATTCATAACATCTGTCAGCATATGATTTCTTTCTAATATGAGGTGAAGCCATGAATTTCTGAATCAAATGGACCTACTATGATGTCTCCTACATGAGACTCAATCCCATTAACTTTGAATCGCATACATCCATCTAGTATAGAGGTTATCTAAATGAACTACCATAATGCACCTCATTTGTTTCCATATATATAGTTGTCTAATTACTATTGTTATAGTAAAAATCAACGAGTGTTAGGTGCTTCTCTCAAGACCCACCAAAGTATAAGAATCATTCTCATATCATATCCTCCAAAACATATATAGTACATTTTTATATTCCATCTATATATGGGTGGAAAGTCATAGTAAAAAATAAATGTACTCTAGGAACCTTATAAAATCCTTTATTGGAGCATGATGTGAAACGTTAGACATGGTATGAAACTGTGCTCCATGGAATCCTATGTAGGAATAAAATCTCATGAATTTACAAGTCACCCAACTGATCCACATAGAAATTTTTCCATACAGAAAAGAAGTGGCATAGTTTCATTAATCAGTCCTTAATCACCTAAATATCATCATTCTTCTGAGGCTTCCTCAGAAGACCCCTAATAAAGTTTATGGTTGCATTGTTCCACTTCCATTACAAAATTGGAAATGGATTTCATTAACCAGCAGTTTACTGCTGCCTATACTTCACCTATTCATAGGTGTATCATTATTTCAAAAACCCCAAAATCTCATTTTTCATTCTCAACCACAAATACCGTCAACAAAGGTTAGGTTAATACTTGTTGAAGGCTGGATGCACCACCCACTTCAAGGAATGAAATCATGTATTAGCTTCTATATTATACTCATAAGAAAAACTATTCAATTCCTTACATAGATGATTTCATCCTCAACTATGGTCCAATATGAAGGTGACTCCCCACCTTCATGGCTTTACCTCAAGGTAAAACACCCCATAACCTCAAAATACCTCTCCATGATCTAGATCACAAGTGTGGACTAAACTAATAATGATATAAGTGTCATCTTCTCATATCCCTCCAGAATCAAAAAATTCAACCCATCCATCAATTTTATCATCTTCTATATAGATCTAGACTCGTATACTACTAGATTATTTGTTTTTCTACACAATGCATCAAAAAACTTCCCTTCCTAGATGTATATGCTAGATCAAAATCAAATGACATAGTAAACCTTTCACCCAATAAATAATACAACCACCACATCAAATCATAAACCAATATAGCTAACATGACGTCATTTGGGGTAGTTTCATTCATATGGTATCAAAATCCATGACCTATAACCTAAAAATAGATCCCTATAAATCGAAAGAACTCCATTTCCAACCCTATATTCATCATAGAACACTATATACCCCTTCCCCATCTCTGGTAGGATCGATATTGGAGTGATGGTAAAATGCTTCTTTTAATCATGGAATGAATTCTGACGTGATTAAAACTATTCAAAAATAAAATGCTTCATGGTCTAGACTAGATGTTTTTCTTACAAGATAGAAAATTCTTCGATGAACACCCAATAACAACCCACTAAAAAAGAAATCTCTATAAATCCAATATATTCTTTGGCTGATACCATGAAACAACTATCTTCACATTCTTTAGTTCCACTAACACACCATCCACCAAGTTGATGTGACCCAAACAATGTACCTGATCAATCCATAATTTACACTTAGATAGCTTGGTAGATATCTGATGATCTTTTAGTACACTTAGTATTATGTCAAAGATATTATCTACACATGGATGTGGATATCATTTCTTCACTACCACCTCTTTCAATTTCATTTAATAATCATGTATGTTTAGGGATTTATTAGACTTAATAGGATAGAAGACTAGAGAACCCCAAGGATATATAATTGGACAGACAAATCCTGTATCCATCACTTATATCATTTTGTCTTAAAACATGAAGCTCCTTTAGTACCATTTTGTAAGTTGGAATAGAAATTGGATCATCTCTAGGCATGATCCCACTAATAAACATCAAGTCCCTATTAGGTGAAGTTACAGATTATTACTTAAGAAACATGCCTCAAAATGAATATATAATGGGTGGAAAGACATCTTACTTCACACCCCCATCATCCTACAACAGGCTTACAACCTAGGCGGTGAGCACCCTCAGTTGCTGATGAACTGGCCCCAAACGGTCGTCCTTAATATCCCACTCTCCAAAATGAACATAGTTTTCTTCCTTAAGAGATATAAAGGTCCCTCTCCAGCAGTAATAATCTATTTGGACTCAGTATTATTACTTTCATTCCATAACCAAAATTAGGTCAAAGCCTATCATATAATGTATGTTGAGATCCCAAAAAAATGAAACTCTCCAACCTCAAGAGAAGACCCCTTGTATAAATATGTGTATCTTGAACATTTCCACAATGATGTATCAATATTCATAACCTCACTCATGGACCCCACCATCTGACTCAACTCATTCACAAGTTGTGCAGTTATAATGAAATGATAGGTGATGATATTAAATGAGGCACAAACAAGAATAGAAGTTTAAATAATAATACCTAAAAATATCTGCGGATCGCACATTCTATATGAAAGTGCATGATAAAATTCTTATAACTCTACTCCCCCACATCCTTGTTCTATAGCCAATGTCCCCTAATCTATAAAACTATGATGATATGTCCATCCTTTCTCGGATGTATCATATCCACTTACTCAACCACAATGTCTTGAAGAACTCCATCTACCTGACTGAAATGGGGTTGAAGACCCCCATACAGAACATTAATTATATATTTCTCCTATTTCATTACCCATATTTCACGGGTTCCTATAGAACCTGTAATACCCCAATTTTTAAAAAATATTTTTTTTAATAAATGAAATTTCATTAATGGATTTCATTAAACACTACCCCAAGTTAATATTTATTTATATGTGACACCAAGTTATTTTTTAATTACACAAATCACTTATATTACCTTTAGGAATATGTAGCTCTATTTTTATATTCTGTTACAGACAATTCCATGTTCCTTGGGTAGCATGCGTCACACACCAGACTCTGTTTTACAAAACTAAAATGTATTACTAATAATATTGTTAAAATAATATTATAGAAATTACATATCTATTGTTATTGAAATTATAAAATCTATTACTTAAATTGGTAAAATATGGTTTACACATGTATATAAAATGAATTATTTTGTGACCAATTAACTATAAAAGAAAATAAAACCCATTTGAAAATATTGGAAACCATTTTCATGAAAAATGTTTTTTTAAATTAATTAATCCAAACTGATTGATGATTTTAATTTAATATTTATATATTATATTCAGTCATGTATTTAATTTTTTTCTTATTTTTTCCAGGATAAGAGATAATAATTTATTCCATTTTACACATAATGATATGTTTTTCTCTAAAAAGCAATTTTACTGCCATTTAAAGGCACGACTATTTGAAATATAATTTTAGAAATTTTTAAATTTTAAATTTAAAATATAACAATCATTTTTTTGTATTGAAATATAAAAAATTATTTTGGGTGAATTTTTAGTATTTTTCTGAGATGTTTTATTTTTTGGTAAAAATTGAACAACACTGAATTTTAACTAAAAACTACATTTTCATCAAATTTATTTATACAATTATATTAAATTTTAAATTATATTGAAATAATATTTAGATCAATTATACATATATTAATACAATTAAGGTCATTGGAGTAAATTTATCTTTGAAATAGGCTACAAAACATTTCCAAATTATGAACATTTTCACTTTAAAACCCCATTATTCAGTCATGTCTCCGGAAAGATATTAAATTAATTTTTGACACATATGTTGTTGGAATTTAGAAAAATAGAATCTATATTTTTAATAATAATAATTTATATGATCTAATAACATAAAATTATTATTCACAAAAAACATTATTTAAATAAAGTTAAAATTAATTAAAATGATTCTGAGAAAAACGATTTTACCAAGGGACTAAACATTAACATTGTAGGAGATAATAACCTAGAAACATGTACAAAGCTCACTTTATGGCCATATTTAAAAAATTTACCAAATTTTATCTAATATGGACCATTATTATAGGTACATGATGTTAGGGACACAACTCAATTGTGTTTACCTTTTTTGTATTTAGAAGAATTCCACATCATATCCATACTAAAAGGTCACTCCAACCATCACATATTCACACCTATCAAGACCTTTGTCAACCCAAAACCTAACAAATTTATCTCCCAAATTACATCATATAAAACTATAAGACTCACTTCATTTATAAATTAATCCATGGAATCCCTTTAGTGAAAACCAAATGAGTTACGAGATGAAGAGGTAATGTTCTTCAATGAGCACTTTTGTTTTATTTTTTCTACACCCATTAAGTTATTATTATTGCATGAATATATAATATCCTCAGAATATAAAAACAAACAAATATATTTTTTATATATATGTTAATATGTACACTCACACACTCTTCCATCAATTGGGATACAGAATCATCATTTGTGTGTACAGAAGACAAACACCTTGTGAACCGATGTAATTCATTCTTCCATTACCACCTCTCAAGGTAGGGAATTATTATCCAACTAAGGTTATAATATTATATATATGTTTTTTTATTTTATTTTTTCTTATTTAATTTTTATATAACACAAAACTACAAGATTTCCATTTTTTGGAATACGATAACATCGTTTGTTGACGTGTGGATTACCGCCTCCTCAAAATTATATGATTCATTCACACATTATATAGAATGTTTTAAGGATGGTTTTATTATAAATATGTTATATTTTTAGAATAAAAAATTCTATTGGAATGAGAAAATCGATATATATATTTTAATTTTCTTTTTTCAATAAGACAAGAGAATAAAAACAATATCCATACGTATGTACGGAATACCGTCTCTATGAAAGGTATATTTAATTACCTATTTAAAATTTTATAGATATTTATAAATATATATATATATATAATATATATTATATTAATATATTGTTGTAAATTCTATAAATATGTAAATTATGATCTACTATAGAGGAAAAATAATGAAAAGTCAAAGCATGTATAGAAAATGAAGCGGTTATTACCCGAAACATAACATTAACATTGAATTGTTAATAAACGGGTAATAAAAATCCCTAATAAAATAATATATGGTATGATATATAATAATATGGTTCATTTTATATTTAATAAAAACTAATATTTATTTTACAATTGTTTTTAATGTTTATGAATGATGTTAGAACTTGAGGTAAGGGTTTTCTCATCTCGCTTTTATTTCAGTGAGATAAATGATATTTTCACCACTTATTGTTATTGTGTAGTGTATATAATTACCTATTACATGTTATATTATGAATTTAATTTATATAATGATATTAAAATTTTTAATTTTCATTATAATTTTAGGTATCTCAAAATTCAAAAGTTACTCATGAAGAATGGTAATTTCATCTCAATTTTTTTTATTTGTGAAATACATTCCATATTAAGAACTCATTTATTTTTAGAGGTATATACACTAACCAATTAAATTTTCAATTTGAATTTACATTATTTTTTTATATTAAATGTTTCAATTTTTGTTATTTTCTCATGGAGATCATGATTCAAAAGTTAATTAAGTGGTAAGGGGATATCTACTCTCACTTTTATTTCTGTGAGACTTATGTCATGTTCACCCCTCATTTCTTTTGTGTGGTGTGTGTACTACCCGTAAATTTATTATATTATTATTATCCTTAATTTTATGTCTATTTACATATAAATTCTATGATATCTTTACCACAGTATTCATGGTTAAAATGTAACCAAATCGTTAAATTATGTTTTTTACAATTTTCCTTCTTTGAGACATAATTTAAGTTACTCACCTATATTTAATAATGTGTTGTATATAAATCCCCTTTAAAATTTAATATAATTAATTTATTAATCCTAAATATTTTTTATGTGTAATTTTATTTTATTCCTTGATGGGGTTTAGGATTCATGTTTAGAAGAGTCGTAACAGTTTGATGCTACAATTTCATTGTTTATAGATATTTTTTATGATTATACCTTCATTGATGAAATATTTTGACCTGTATCTCAAAAATTATATTGAAGTTTTGGATATTCTATTTATTCGTGATATATTCATGTAATGGTAATAACTTTACAATCTTTATTACTTAATATACTTAAGAAAATGTTTTTAAGAAAATTCGATTTATCTCTCACTTTGGTCAGAAATAAATGTTCTTTGTAAAAAATATTTTCTTAAAATGTTTTAATTTTTTTTCAATATATATTTATTTAAAAATTTTAATTTAAATGATTTATAATGTTTTTTATGTTTCCAAATAGTGTTAAATGATATTCAACGATTTCATTATATAATTTTAATTCTCTTTCCAAAGAAAAATCTTTTCAAAAGAATTTATATTTTAAAAAACATTCCAAGAGAGAAGGATATCTTCCTCAATAAATATTTGAAATTATTTTTTAATAATAGTTTATATGTTTTTTATAGTGTTTTTCCAATAAAGGGTTTTTATAATTTTTAGTGTCTTAAAATAAGTGACTCTAAAAGAATAATTATTTTCCTTATGAAATCTTACAAGTGATCTTTAAAAGTACTTATATATATAAGACTAAGTACTTTTTGATAGTTTATTATTTTCTAGGGATATAATATAAGGAAACTGTTGTTATAATTTTTATTGAATTGTTTCGTTTTAATTTTAAATTTTTTTTATGAAACCCATTTATATTCCGATAATTATACCATGATAAATAGATTGTGAAACCCACTTCCTTTAACTGGTTATTCTATGATGAAGTTATTTTGAGACCTCTCAATTTTCCATAGTTTATCATAGGATGAAATTTTTATGATTCCCATTTCATTTCATGGGTTATGATATGAGTTTTGTAGAACCCCTATATTTTTAATGGTTATGGAAGGATGGATGTTTTATTATATTATGTCACACATTTGTATGATTTCATTACTTGATGGATGACACTGATATATCCTTCCAATGCACTGGTTAAAGTTTTTTATCTGATAAAATAAAATGGGAAAAAAGTTGAAAGTATTTATCTATAATATGAAACATGTGTGACTGCATCCATAATGGGAAATTGGATCATCCTATTCCACTATGTGAAACAACTGTATCATGATCCACTAGGTTGATGGTCATGGTATTCAACCATTAAAAATGTAAGTTTTTTTATATTTATGATGGTTACAGGCTTTTATAACATGACAATATGGTTCATGATTGATTAAGGATGATTTATCACCCGTATAATTCATTTCTTATAATCGACCAATAATTATTCCATGACTCAGTTTTATGTTCTTTGATATGAAGGGTATAGTTTTCAAATTTCATTCTCGTGTTCTAAAACCCTCATATTCATTTTATGCATATATATCTCTTTTTTTCCTTACTGAGCATCTCATCTGACTCATTATTATGTTTCTTGTCCTTGGGTTATGAATAATGGATTTAAGAAGGAGTAATAAAGGATAATATTTTTACTAGTTATGTTGAAGATCATTTGTAACAACCCGAGCTTCTATGATACGCTTCTCATTCAATAATGCAATAGCTTGCATTGTACGCAACTTCGAGTTCTAACACACCGCAACTAATCAAAGTAGCCGTTATGAATTGTAATACCCACTTTTTAAAATTATAGAAATGTTATATTTCAAAATGGACTTCATTTTTGTATTCGTAATATCGAAATTATCCTAAGTTGAATTTTTTGTAATTTTCTGAGAACTTCAATTTTTTTATGAATAGTGAAAAATACTTAAAACAAATTTTTTGATCAAAATAATTTATAGTGATAAATTATACTATTGAGTGGTTTTAAGGTATAATTAGAATATATTTTTACCATTTTATCCATTGGTGTTCATTAGAATTAATTTCACTTTGAAATTGGACATAAACAATTGTCAATCTTTTGATATATATTGTTTCTTAAAAACACACTATTTGTTGTGACAGTGGGAATTAATTATAAAATTAATTAATGAAACTTATATGTTTAGAATTTTTTAAAATATACATCATTTTTGGATTCGGAATATCAATTATATCTTAGGGTGAAATTTTGGCATTGTTCTGAAAAACATCAATTTTTGATGAATAGTGAAACCACTAAGTGGTAGTTAAAAAACTGATTTTTCATTTAAATGAAACATTAACACTTCTGTGATTTTATTTTCAAAAATCTGACATACATGGTTTTCATTAGGAAGTAAAATGTGGTTCAATGGGATTAAAATAATTTTTTGGTGAATAGTAACTTTTAAGTTTAATTAATCGCGATTGAAGGTAATTAGTATAATTTAAGGTAAAGATAATGTTATAATAATATGAAATGACCTTGACACATGTCCTACCCCTATTGGATGTGTCATGGCTGACCAATACAATCCATGGGTCAACTTGGGGACCCCATGGAGCCACTTTGGTAGGAAAATGACATAAATAACTTTTATTTAAAGTGAAAATAAAAATGTCACAAACATAAGTTGTTTTACTAAAAAACATTTAATGGGGTTATACAAGTCATATTTTTGACTATAAATATTCATTATAAAGCTAAAAAGATTTCATACATAATTATTTTTTTTTATAATTTTTAGACATTAAATAAATTAAATTATTTATGACAGCATGATGATGCAGCGATTACTTCATTAATTAACGATTTAAATAAAATGAAAAGATAATGTAAAATCCAAGGCTTAAACTTGTCAAAAACCTATTGGATGAGTATATTTAGAACCCGTATCACCTTATCCTTGAATTATATAAGTTTGGGACCTTTAGAATCCGAAAAATCATATCATAATAATGTAACATTTCAATCTTTCCAAGAGTTCCCCTTCTCTCCTCTTATAAAAGGCCCCCACCACTACCACCTTACTCACACCTTCAAAGCCTTTTGGATCGGCCAACCTCTACCCAAATACTCTCCCAACTTCCCTCTCTTACTCCTAGAATCATAAATTTGGGCAGAATTCTTCCCAAGGAAGCCTTTGGCTCAAATCAAAAAAGAGTTACCCGATTTTAAGGTAATGTGTTCTCTAATGTTATTTTGTTTTAATTTTCTTCTCCATCCCCCTAAACTCTTATTATTCATTTATCTTGTAACAACACCAGTATCCTCAATATAATAGTATTTTGTTATAAGAATTATTCGAGCTACCCTTACATACACCTACATCTAATGGTTAAAGAACATATTGTTTCTGTGGATGGCGAATTTCTGCCTCATGAAACGATGATTGTTCAACACTCATATAACAGCATCAAAGGTGGAAATTAAGACGTCACTATATTTATATATATGATATATAATATGTTTATGTTTTACTTAAGGTTCTTTATTTTTCATTTATGGCATACCTTTATTGTTTCCATTATGGGTAAACACGATATTTTCATTTTAGGATGTGCGGACTACCGCCCCCTCAAAGTGATTTGAATCGTTAATCCCATATGTGGGATGTATAAAGGATGGAGTAAATGATATTATATATGATATTATAGTGGAATTATAATATACCTTTATATCATTATGATTTCATTAAATACGAAATATAAATGAAAGTAGCATTCATGCGTACGTACGGCTTACCGTCTCCATGAACAGTGCATTTCATTTCTTACCTATAAACGTTATGGAATATTATAAATTCATGTATATACTGGATATATATGAGATATATGATATCTATATCATGAATATAATTCTGGATATAATGGATATATCACCACATGAACAACTTGTAATTATAAGAAGTTTATTTCTGACTCAAGTACCAAAGATCGACAAAACGACCGTTATTAACTTAAATAATTACATAATGCTCATAACATTGTAATAAGTTATATAAAAGGAATAAAAAATGTGAAAATGGTTCTTAAGAAATTATAAATTAACTCTAGTTTATTATTCAGGAGGTTAAAGAACGGTCGATTCCAGACAGGACGCAAGGTAAGGGAACTTCTTAACCTGATTTCCATTATTTGGGTTAATCTCCTACTTTAAAATTATGTCATGATATTATTATGTCCTATCCTGTATTTGTAATTTATTTATATTTACTTATAGTGAATACACATAATATATCTACTTTATTTAAAAAAATGATATTTGTAAGGGTCTTCGTCTCAATCTCCTTTCATTGAGGAATATTTTGTTATATACACAACATTCTTTTACACGTTGTATAAGCCCCATTGACTTTTATATTTATTCAAAATGTTTTATTTTATAATTATGTGATTTTTAAATGATTTAAAAAAAGAGTTATTTCTCTCAAATATATGAAAATCCAGTGAAAATGTATATGTATTTAACGCAAGCTTAAAAATGTTTTCAGAAAACCCGACTCTCGAGTGTGGTAGACAGGAAGGGATTGGGAGTGGACCCATCATGGCCTGTAATTAGTCGAGCAGTCTCAGAATTAGTTATTTTGTTTTCAGAATCTTGCATAATGTTTTCAGAAAAACACTGTAGTATATTTGAGCAATTTTAAATGTAAGTATCTTCTAAAAAAATTGCATCGGTTAGTCTCTTGAGACAAACTAGTGTCTTGGAACGAGGCCTTGATAAAATCTTATTTGTGGTCTTGGCACGAGGCCTTGGCTATGTGGTTATGATAGTCTGGAATTATGCATTCCATCATTTTGAAAGTGGTTATTGATATTTCATGTGATTATTTAACTAGTAGAATGTCAATGTGAGTAAGTAAATGTAATTATTTAATTTTATGTTTGCCATATTATGCTGAAGTTAAAGTTTAAAAAGGATTTTGTTTTAGTTATACATTACCTTAAATGTTAATGTTTATTTTCGAAAGCTTCCGCAATATTGTTATCCTTACTGAGCATCTGAGCTCACCCCTTTCAATGTTTTAATATTTTCCAGGATGTGAAGAAGTATTTTATGAATGACCTGCAGGGATAGTCAGAAGAGGATATGACTGTGGACTATGGAGACTTTGTTATTGTAGTTTTTCACTTTATGATGTAATGTAACATTTATGAATGTATCTAGTGTTTCCAAGGATACAAAACTAATCGGTCTTTCGAGACATGATCTTTTGTGATCATGCCAATGTTACGAAGTAATGCACCGACTCTGGGTAGCTAGGGTCGGGGCATTATAGTTGGTATCAGAGGAAGTTTAGTACTAACCTTGTAAGCTAGATTTAGATAAACTCTGATTAGATCACATAGCCCAAAGATAGAATTTGAGGATTAGTATAGAAGAACTTCCTAGAATTTTGGTATTATAGAGATTTTGTGAGTTTTCTGAGCAATACATCCCTGTTTGGATACGAGAATGTAGAGGCAGATCTGGCACAGATGTACCTATGGTTAAAACCCGAAAACACTGCTTTGAGCTAGACTCGAACGGGAACTGGTGCACGACAACGGGCCTTGCTGCACTCTTGGTTACGACACTCCCGGGGGATATGCTTAGGATAATTCTCATTTTATTTACAAACCGCTATGAAGGGTTATGAGTATATACTTCCTGAAAGAAATTTTTTTTATGATTATAGATTATATCCATAAATAGTTCAATTTATGTTAAGTATTTTACAAGTATGGAATTATGTATTTTGATTAATAAACTAATCTAGTTTATGCCATTGTTTAGAAATGGCGCCTAGTGGAAGGAATGGAAACCATATCAATGCACACACTCCATGTAGGGATTTCCCTCTTTCTCAAGATAATTATTGTGGATCTGGAGATACAACTGGTGCTGATCAACTTATCACCATACTGGGACAACTCACTCAAGTTATGAATAATAACCTTACTCGTATGGAGTACCCTGATCCGAAACATGGAGGATCAATGTTAGAATGCTTCATGAGGCAAAAACCGCCAACATTTAATGGGGGTACAAATCCATTAGTAGTTGAGCAATGGATAATCTCCTTTGAGAAAATATTCCATGCCTTGGGGAGTAGCGAAAGGGAGAAGGTTGTCATGGCAGTCTACCGCCTCACTGGAGATGCCGATCAATGGTGGTCCCTGATTCAAAACACAAAGGTAGATGAAGAAGTATCAAATATGGAATGGAGGGAGTTAAAAGATATTTTCTTAGAAAAGTACTTTCCCTGTGACCATAGAGCAGATATGGAAAGGCAATTTTTGAGTCTGAGACAAAAGGATGATGAGAATATCGCAAAGTATGAGGCCAACTTTACAAGGTTAGCGAGGCATGCTACAGATTATATACGTAACCCAAGAAGTAAGATCGATTGTTTCTTTGATGGGTTAAAACCATTTCTCCGTCGAGCATTAGTATCACAATCTTTCTCAACGTACGAAGATATAGTCTCGTGTTCTATCAAGACAGAAAAGGGATTCTCTAAGACTTATGACAACAAAGTAAAGCAAGAGAAGAAGAGAATGGTGGAACAAGAGACAGATAAATGGAAAAAGGAAAAGAAGTATTTTACATTATGCGATAATTGTGGGAAGAATCACCCCGGTACATGCCTAAAAGGAATGGGAGTTTGTTATAATTGTGGAGAAAAAGGTCACCAGGCTCGTGATTGCAAGGGAAAGAAAGAGGCTACCAATGTTGAATGCTACAATTGTAGGGAAATGAGGTATTATGCAAATGAATATCCTAAGCATCAGGGGAACTTACCTAAGAAAAGGATAAGGGATCAAGGACAATCTTATACTATTACTACAGTAGAAGTGGAATAATTAATGTATTGGTGCTTTTGGACTCAAGGATTATATTCTGGTTATAAGGATAATGTGATATATATAAGGATTGTACTGCAGTTTATGTTTATTCATTAAGGTTTTAATATGATAAAGTTAATCATATTTTTAGTATGTGACAATAAGAGAAACATTCCTTTGTTTGGGGAATCTGATAAATTGATTTTGGAATTAAGAGACCTTTTAGAGAAAGTCTGGATAGAGGTATTTTGGATAACTATAAAGGTTGGGATGGATTAAGTTGAACTTTCAATAGTATTGTTTAAGGTTAAAACATTTCTGAAGATTATTTTTGGAATATTATAATACTATAGTTTTAGGAAAAGGACAACCTGCAGGGTGGAGAATAACCCATCGTGTCAGACAAAGCTGCAGGAATCGAACCCACAACCATAGTGCGACAGACCTTTATTACCTACAACTATCCTACATGAAGTCAATGGTTATTACAAAAAGTTTTCCTAATCTAAATGGTATGTTTTAATATTTGGAACCTTATAAAATTATGATAAATAGAATATTTTCGAGTTCTATTACCTTTTAGAGTGAAAGATGGGTTTGTGGTAAAAATTTATTAAAGAATGAAAGTCTACATGACCAGTATGTATATTCCCTTACATTCTTAGTAAATCTCCTAAATAAATTCCTCAACTTCATAAAAGGTAACTTAAAACAAAAACATTGTCGGGTAACTTTTCCAACTGGGGATTCAATGACCGTTTAACCAATCACAAGTTTGTGATTTTCTTATGGTTAACTTTCTCCTAATACAGTTTTCTACAACTCTCCATCAAACCTTGATGGTTTGTTTTTCTTCCATATCCATATTTTCATAGAATCCTAGTATGGGCTATCTCGGGTGACCTTTGTACTTATCTTTCATTCTTTTAAAGTTATATTTTTATTAACCTTATTTTCGGTGTGGGTTTTCCGCAAAGGTATTTTCTATTTTTAACCTTTTATTTTCAAATAAAAATTTCAAATTATGAGGATGCAATTTATTGAAGGAGAGGATAATGTAACACCTCGAGCTTCCATGATACGCTTCTCATTCAATAATGCAATAGCTTGCATTGTACGCAACTTCGAGTTCTAACACACCGCAACTAATCAAAGTAGCTTTTATGAATAGTAATAACCAATTTTTAAAATTATAGAAATGTTATATTTCAAAATGGACTTCATTTTTGTATTCGTAATATCGAAATTATCCTAAGTTGAATTTTTTGTAATTTTCTGAGAACTTCCATTTTTTTATGAATAGTGAAAAATACTTAAAACAACTTTTTTGATCAAAATAATTTATAGTGATAAATTATACTATTGAGTGGTTTTAAAGTATAATTATAATATATTTTTACCATTTTATCCAATGGTGTTCATTAGAATTAATTTCACTTTGAAATTGGACATAAACAATTGTCAATCTTTTGATATATATTGTTTCTTAAAAACACGCTATTTGTTGTGACAGTGGGAATTAATTATAAAATTAATTAATGAAACTTATATTTTTGGAAATTTGTAAAATATACAACATTTTTGAATTTGGAATATCAATTATATCTTAGGGTGAAATTTTGGCATTGTTCTGAAAAACTTCAATTTTTGATGAATAGTGAAACCACTAAGTGGTAGTTAAAAAACTGATATTTCATTTAAATGAAACATTACCACTTCTGTGATTTGATTTTCAAAAATCCGACATACATGGTTGTCATTAGGAATTAAAATGTGGTTCAATGGGATTAAAATAATTTTTTGGTGAATAGTAACTTTTAAGTTTAATTAATCGCGATTAAAGGTAATTATTGTAATTTAAGGTAAAGATAATGTTATAATAATATGAAATGACCTTGAAACATGTCCTACCCCTATTGTATGTGTCATGGCCGACCAAGAAAATCCATTGGTCAACTTGGGGACCCCATGGAACCACTTTGGTAGGAAAATGACATAAATAACTTTTATTTAAAGTTAAAATAAAAATGTCACAAACATAAGTTTTTTTACTAAAAAAATTTTTAAATGGGGTTATACAAGTAATATTTTTGACTATAAATATTCATTAGAAATATAAAAAGATTTAATACATCATTATAGTCTTTTTATAATTTTTAGACATTAAATAAATTAAATTATTTATGACACCATGATGATGCAGTGATTACCTCATTAAGTAACGATTTAAATAAAATGAAAACATAATGTACAATCCAAGGCTTACACTTGTCAAAAACCTATTGGATGAGTATAGTTCGAACCCTTATCACCTTATCCTCGAATTATATAAGTTTGGGACCTTCAGAATCCGAAAAAGCATTTCATAATAATGTAACATTTCAATCTTTCCAAGAGTGCCCCTTCTCTCCTCTTATAAAAGGCCCCCACCACTACCACCTTACTCACACCTTCAAAGCCTTTTGGCTCGGCCAAACTCTGCCCAAATACTCTCCCAACTTCCCTCTCTTACTCCTAGAAGCCTCACTCTGGGCAGAATTCCTCCCAAGGAAGCCATTGGCTCAAATCAAAAAAGAGTTACCCGATTTTAACGTAATGTGTTCTCTTATGTTATTTAGTTTTAATTTGCTTCTCCAACCCCATAAACTCTTTTTATTCATTTCTTTTGTAACAACACCAGTATACTCAATATACTAGGATGTTGTTATAAGAATTATTCGAGCTACACTTACACACACCTACATCTAATGGTTAAAGAACATACTGTTTCTGTGGATGGCAAATTTCTGCCTCACGAAACGATGATTGTTCAACACTCATATAACACCTTAAAAGGTGGAAATTAAGATGTCACTATATTTATATATGTGATATATAATATGTTTATATTTTACTTAATGTTCTGTATTTTTCATTTATGGCATACCTTTATTGTTTCCATTATGGGTAAACGCGATATTTTCATTTTAGGAAGTGCAGACTACCACCCCCTCAAAGTGATTTGAATCGTTAATCCAATATGTGAGATGTATAAAGGATGGAGTAAATGATATTATATATGATATTATACTGGAATTATAATATATATTTATATCATTATGATTTCATTAAATATGAAATAGAAATGAAAGTAGTGTTCCTGCGTACGTACGGCTTACCGTCTCCATGAACGGTGCATTTCATTTCTTACCTCTAAACGTTATGGAATATTATAAATGCATGTATATACTGGATATATATGAGATAGATTATATATATATCATGAATATAATTCTGGATATAATGGATATATCACCACATGAACAACTTGTAATTATAAGAAGTTTATTTTTGACTCAAGTACCAAAGATCGACAAAACGACCGTTATTAACTTAAATAATTACATAATGTTCATAACATGGTAATAAGTGATATAAAAGGAATAAAAAACTTGAAAAAGGTTCTTAATCAATTATAAATTAACTCTAGTTTATTATTCAGTATTTTAATGAACGGTCGAGTCAAGAAAGGATGCATGGTAAGGGAACTTCTTTACCCGATTTCCATTCTTTGTGTTAATCTCCTACTTTCAAATTATGTCATGATATTATTATGTCCTATCTTGTATTTGTACTTTATTTATGTGTACTTATAGTGAATACACATAATATATCTACTTTATTTAAAAAAATGATCTTTGTAATGGTCTTTGTCTCAATATCCTTTCATTGAGGCATATTTTGTTATATACAAACCACTCTTTTATACGGTGTATAAGCACCTTTGAATTTTACATTTATTCAAAAGGTTTTCTTTTATAATTATGTGATTTTTAAATGATTTCAAAAAATATATATTTCTCTCAAATATATGAAAATCCAGTGCAAATTTATACGTATTTAACGCAAGCTTAAAAATGTTTTCAGAAAACCCGACTCTCGAGTGTGGTAGACAGGAAGGGATTGGGAGTGGACCCATCATGGCCTGTAATTAGTTGAGTAGTCTCAGAATTAGTTATTTTGTTTTCAGAAGCTTGCATAATGTTTTTATAAAAACACTGTAGTATATTTGAGCAATTTTAAAATTAAGTATCTTCTAAAAAAATTGCATCGGTAGGTCTCATGAGACAAACTAGTGTCTTGGCACGAGGCCTTGACAAAATCTTATTTGTGGTCTTGGCACGAGGCCTTGGCTTCGTGGTTGTGATAGTCTGCAATTATGCATTCCATCATTTTGAAAGTGGTTATAGATATTGCATGTGATTATTCAACTAGTATAATATCCATGTGAGTAAGTAAATGGCATTATTTAATTTTATTTTTCCCATTTTATGCTGAAGTTAAAGTTTAAAAAGGATTTTGTTTTAGTTATACATTGCCTTAAATGTTAATGTTTATTTTCAAAATCTTCCGCAATATTGTTATCCTTACTGAGCATCTGAGCTCACCCCTTTCAATGTTTTAATATTTTCCAGGATGTGAAGAAGTATTTTATGAATGACCTATAGGGATAGTCAGAAGAGGATATGAGTGTGGACTATGGAGACTTTGTTATTGTATTTTTTCACTTTATGATGTAATGTAACATTTATTAATGTATCTATTGTTTCCAAGGCTACTAAACTAATCGGTCTTTTGAGACTTGATCTTTTGTGATCTTTCCAATGTTACGAAGTAATGCACCGACTCTGGGTAGCTGGGGTCGGGGCGTTACATCATTCACAAAATTAGAAGAATGTGTTCCATATTTCCAATTACCCTAAACTATTATTTTCTTTGGTCATGTGCTTTTGTAATGTAGTGAGAATTCATCTAAAATTATGTAATATCTAAGTATGTTAATCCTATATTGTTCTTGTTGGTATCAAATGAAATCTTTAACCAAAATTTTGAAACTAGGATGAGAAACATTTTATAACAACCCTTATCTTCAATACACAATAATACATGTTTTTTACATAAAATTACACTTAATAAAACTAAAAATATTTATACTTCTAGTGTATTTGAGAAATTTGGTAGATTACATAACAACATAAAAATGAAAAGAAATGACTTTATTGAAAACTTCATTAGCATGACTAAAACGTTCCTTCATATTTAACACTGCATGGGATACCCTTAGGACATACCTAATAAAGGGGTAAGATATAAAACCTAGTAAGGGAACAAACAAGGTATAAAATGAAGAAGAATATACATGATATACAATAATCATATCAATGGATCATAAAATTAATAGGAATAAGAGGACATGATATAGTATGATAATCATAAGATGTGAAATGTGGAAACAACTTAAAACATTGCATCATAAACCTAGTTCAAGGATTAACTACCAATAATTAAAGGTTGAAAAACTCCCATAAATGAATTTGGTAAAACCCTATACTAACATGATGTCTCCTAAAACTATACATTAACCAATGCATTAAAGTGCTTCCAAGGTTCACCCTTGATAATCATTTCATTCTCATGCTTACAAGTGCCACATACATAATATAACATGGATTTATTAAACATCATAATTTATTCCATGATAAAGGAAATGTGGAATAAATATATTTATGTTCCAATTCAATAGTTATATGGGAATAGTGTTGAATTACCATGATAGGGAAATGGATATGGTATTCACTACACAATTATTTTGGAATGGAAAATCATGGTGTAATTTCTACAACATAACGACGTGATATAGAATTTCATAAAATCGGTTGATGAGGGAGAAAGTGGACTCTCATGATTTATACAAGACATTGAATGTAATAGTTACATTTAAATATATTCCACAAAATAATTAATTTTAATTGAAAGGTGTTACATAATAAAGAATCTTGAAGATAGAGGATAAAGGAAAAGAACCCTTACTAAATTTGGGCATGGTAACAGCTATACCTACAGGATAATAGGGGTCTTAATGAGAGGGAATGGGAATATCATAATTTCGAAATAAAATTTATATTAATGAGAATATGGAATAATATATTCTAGAATAAGCAAATGGAATTTGATAGACATAACATAAAAGATGTCAAATAATGGAAATGAGAATAGAAAAAGCCATTACAAAATTTCAACATAAATGGAGTAAGGGAAAAAATGAGGCAGTGTAAAGGGTATCACATTATAATAATATAAATTATAAATTAATGAAGTCATAATAAATGAATGAAAATATAAAAATTGAAATTATAAAGACAAATTTTTAATAGGGTTCTTGAATTGAAATAGAGGATGGTGAGAATCCCTTACATGGATGTGTGACTCCAAAGGATTGGGATGGGATTCTTGAATCATGGGGGAATAAGAGGACACTATAAAGTAGGGGATGAGTTTCGTCATGCTCCAAAATTTTTTAGTTAAGATAAACTGGAACTTGGGTGGGTTTATATAGGAAATGATGGAGATTTCATTATTATTTTGGTTTTCGACAATACATAAAATAAGTATTCAAAACCACAAACCATCCCATGGTTTTTTTCAATGGTTTATACCGAAGGGGAGAGATTTAAATTATTTTATAAGGAAAAGGGATGCATATAATAAAATAATTTACTTTATTTTGTGGAGGAGAGTCACACTCTCATAGAAATGATATTAATATATTAAAATATATTATAATTCTTGGAGGATTCATTAATGATTTAAAATATAAATAAAATATACATAAAATTACTTTATTTTAATGTAAAAATTATATATTTTTCTTTGGATACCTTTTATAGTATTTATTACATCACTATTTGGAATTTTTGATGTCATAAAACACATTGTATACTTATGTGGTATTTAATTTTACTCAAAAATAGATTATCTCAGAAAATTATGAAAAATATAATATTCAATAAATTCTATGTCCTTATTCCAAAAATAATATTAATTTAATCTAAGTAATTTTATAGATATTTTAATCTTCACTTTTAAAAAAACTGACATTTACTGAAAATTAACAGGTTTTGATAATAACAGTTCTTGAACCCTAATAAAAATTAAATTAAAGTTCATAAAAATTATGTGATCATTTATATTCATTAAATTTTATTTATTAATAATATTTTATTAAAATATTTTTTATTTCAAAAATCCATTAATTCATAAAAATAGTTTTCTTAATTGAATTTTAATATTAACCAAAAATATAATTCGTGCGTTAAGAATTATTTAAAATTACCAATAATTGTATGAAAATATATTCCTTACAAAATAGTGTGCATATTCCTATTATGGGAATCTTGATACGTATCCATTTAATACACAATAAAAATCCCTATGATTATGGTACGCTATGGTGGGGCCTTCATGGGGCCAATCAGTGAATATGTTTTAGGACGTGATCTCGATAGGCATAAACTTATCTTGTAAACAATTTCTCTCATGCTTACGTTGTTTTATATCAGCATGTGATTAGTCAAGCGCAATGTATAGAAATTATATCTTCCTATAATGCTCCAACAAATGGGCTTCATAGGGTATGATCCTATGGGTTGTGGTCATCAATTCCATTGTCTATACTAAAATGATTTGATGAAACCTTATATTTATACTAGTCACGTGATCACTATTTAACGGCTATATTATCAATGGTAAATATACATAGCTGTCATTTAAATACAATTGGATATAATAAAACAAATAAGTGCATGTTGTTTATATTTAATTATATAAAAAAATAAATTTTATTCATAACAGTTCGTGTATTTACAATTGTCCCCCTTTAGAAATATCACCCTCAAAATAACATTTCCCACAAGAAAAAAGGTAAGGGTAACTCTGCTACATCAGTTCTTATGGTTCCCTTGTTTCTTCTTCAACCTTATTTTTTTACGACAACACTTTGACTAGGGGAATTGTATTATTTTATAGAACTATTTATCTATGATCTAAGGACATCACTGGATTCTACTCCTAATAAACATCATACACAAACAGTTCCACCTCTGGATTTAGTACATGTTAGGGGTTTGGTATGTACAATATCAAGAGGGATACATGGATTACATCAGGTAGTTGAGACATGTTTTATGGGAGTGTTAGTTGATAGACCACTCCTCCAATGCAATCAAGGATCTCAAAGGGGACGATGTACCTTGGACTAAGATTTCCCTTCTTCCTAAATCTCATAACACCCTTTGATGGACATATGTGAAGGAATATTATGTCTCTAAAATCAAACTCTTGGTCAAATTAAGGATTATCATCCTAGATCATATATATAATCTGAGTGGCTTTGATGTGACGATGAATGGTTTTAACATTATCCAAAATTTCTTCGACCAGTATTTGACCTAGATGTTTTTGTTCCCGATGTTCATCCCAATATGATGGTTTTATTCACTTATCATAAAGTATTATATAGCAATCCATATGGATGCTCGAGTGGAAACTGATATTATATGAAAACTCAACCAAAAGGAGATATTGGACCCATTCAACTTTGATGTCTATAGAAAAAGTTCCCAACAAGTCCTCTAGTGTTTGAATAGTATTATCAAGTTGGCTATCAGTTTGAAGGTGATACGACATAATAGCATTCAGATCTATAATTATAGAATGTGGGAGACTTTTCCAAAACATATTGGTGAATTGTGGATCTCTATTGGACACAATCGATAGTGGTAATCCATGTAGCCTAACTGTAGAGACCCGTAGCTTGACGTACATGGACATTACATTACTTTTGCGGAATACTTAATACATAGAAAAAACATACACACAAGGACCGTAATAGTTTAGTGTCTTTGGAAACTCGGAATATAAACAACTAATCATGTTGAAAGATCTTCAACATCTCCCATAACGATCTTCCCCTTTTTGTTTCCTTACCTAAAACCTTTCTTTATTTCCTGGGGAAAATAAAACATAAAAAAATGGTGAGCTCAATTTCTCAGTAATGGAAAATATAGAGAACATAAAACAATCCATAAACATTTGAAAGCAAAAACTTGAACATGAAATCTAAACATTAAAACCTTGAGAAAAGATATAAATCTTGGAAGTACATAAGGCATATATCATAAAGGAACATCAATCATGATAAAATATCATGGGAATAAAACATTTAATTGTGGAATCCATTAAGAACATGTAATGATTTCCATAGTAGCCAAGGCATTGCTTCCAAGACCATCTTAGTGGGCAAAGTCCCTTTCTAAATCGAGTTTACTCTTCGTTCCAGTCCTGTATTACTGAACCGGTTTAACTTGCCATTCCAACCATGTCTATCTCATGAGATATAAATCTTTACCCAATGCATTGGAGGGAGATATAGGTCTCACCCATCTCATAATGAAATCATTCTTACTTTTTCCACAAAATAAACATACATCATTCATAATAACCCAATAAATAAAATGGGTTTCATAAACATCATCCCATAATCACATAATCCATATAAAATAAATGGATATCATTTCATAATAAGAAAAGTGAAACCATGTAAATCATATAGACTTTATACTTGAAACATACACATATGAAATAATTTCATCTTAGATGAAAAATGGTTTTGATAAAATACTTGAAATGAATTCTTCAAGAAAATATCCTTTCTTCTTCAAAATAATTTTATTTTCACAAAATGTCATGAAATTTTAAAAGAAAATGATTTTCTTGAAAATAGTCGTGAAATATTTTGGAGGAAGCTTCATGAAAACAAGGATTTATAAAACCGAAAAAATCCTTTCATGCCGTATACATTAAAAAACATTATTCTCGTACTTTTGTAGAAAAATTCAGAAGTACCTTGTAGGGTAAATAAAAGAAAGATTCCTTCCGTACCATTGGGTAAAAGTATAAATGGGTAAAAAAGACTTTAAACATACATAAAAACACTTTTAGAAAACATGTACATGGATGATAACAATAGCCCCAGTAAATACTTACGAATAAGCAATCTCGGATAAAAATGAGATTTGCGAAATTATCCCTTACCTTATGTCTGATATGCTTCGTATGTATCCGAACCTCCTGTATAATGATTTAAATAATGTCATTGACTTATTAAAGAATCATATTCATTGTCATGATATCATATATGGTTCACTTATGACTTTACATTACCTGTTCTTTTGTAAATTCCATGTTAAAGAGTGTTTTGGGTAAAATCGTTTCATTTGTCATCCGTGTTTTGACTTGTAATTATTCATATGAATACATAGATCACGATTAAATAATTCCAGAATATAAATCATGATTTATATATAATATAAATTCATAATACAAATATAAATAATAGATCGATAAATGGAAATAAATACACCGTTCATGGAGACGGTAGTCCATACGTACGCATGAACGCTGTTTTTGTTTCCTTATTGAGTTGAATAGAATTAAGTAGATGACATACATTTATACATAATTCCAGTAGATTTATAATGTCATATATTTCATTATTATTGCTTATATATACTTTATAATCATTCTTAAATGGTTAACATGGAGAATGAATCTCATCGCGTCGTGGAGACGGCAGTCCGTACGTACGCACGAGCGATGATATCGTTTCCATAATTATTGAATTGAATTGGAGTGGATGATACAATATATCAGAATTGGTATGATATTATAATAACTATTTATAGTTATTATTTACACCATTATACCCATCCATGTAAGGTGTTGGTGGAAAAATAGATTATACCACAGCGTGGAGACGGTATTCCGTACGTACGCACGCGCGGTGATTTTGTTTTCCGTAGGATGGATAGAAGGTGAAATGGGGTTGTTTCATATTTATAATAACAAATAAGTATATTAGTGATACTGATGTTATTACTTTATAATGAAACAACTAATTAAGAAGAAGTTGAAGAAGAAATAAGCTTGAAAGAATCGGGAGAAGAAATTACCTCTTCTTCGATACACCTCTTTGAAACCTCCTCTTAGGGCACTAAGATTGGTCTTTAAAGTAGACCAGAACCTCCAGGATGTTTCTAGGGAAGTGGAGAAGATAATTTGGCAGGGGTTGTCCGAGCTTGATAGCTCAAATTGGCGTGAGGAGAAGAGGGAGGAGGTGCCCTTTTATAAGGGAGGAGAGGGGCACCTTTGGAATTCTTAAAAATATTAATTTATAATAAATCTAAACCCACTTAAAAAACCTCCAAAAATGACTCATATTCGAATATTAGATGATATAGGGTTGTAATATCATCAACCAATCAAATTTAGACATGTTTGGAGCTTATTTGAGACCTTATCATTTTGATTTATCCTTATTTAATCTATTTAAGTTTATTTGTGGTAATAAAATTCTAAATTTTAAATTATAACAAATAATTACTTATTTGTTGTGAATTTTCCATAATTGTTTACTTTATAACATTATAGACCATATAAAGTTAAATTTTTAATTTTTAAATATTTTTGTGATTTTTAAACAATTTTATAATATTTTATATTTATAAAATAACAATACTGTCAATTTTGACACTATTCATTTATTTGAATTTAAATAAAATATATACAGAAGATATGTTCAAACTAAAATCTTTAATAGATTCATAAAAGGTCATATATATCTATAAAATTAGTGTATCACATTAAATAGTTCATATAATATTTATTGTATTATTTTTAAAACCATTTATTTGGTTTATCTCTTAATAAAATAATTTCTACAACATTTTTGTATAATTATTTAATATACATATATGTTGCATAAAAATTAAAAAAAAACTCTTATGATTAAGATAAATCTACTAACTTTCACAATAATACTTTTACTCGAATTTAGAATATTAAAATCACAATTTTTAAATTGTTAAATTTATTAAATTATGAAGGTGACAACTTTGGTATCATTTAAAATAAAATAATATAAGTGTCATAATTGCTTGTATAAGACTCCAAATGGTCAAATAGTTGACCATTGGATTCTTATAATTTAAATTTATATGACCAATAAGTTTTGTTCAGGTTTTCGTGCCTTTTATGGTCACTATTAGTTTAATAAAAACTATATTCTTGATTTTTCACTAGATAAATAATTTCTGCATCACTATTGTGTCACAATTAATGATAATTATTTAATCCCAAAAAATTATAAATAAATTCTCATTATGTAGATAATTTCTTTAGCATTCTGTAGACTATTAATGTTCTAAGTTTCATGAAGTTTATCACTAACTTCAAATTAATATACTTATAGTATTTAAGAGAGTGACATGTTGTCACTTTCTTTGGTTTTAATAATAATTAAATTATTTTCATGGAAAAAAGTCCATTAAATGAATCTAATCTGACCCTTAGGTGATATGGGTTGACTTTTACTCATCCAATAGGATTTTTCCAAGTGTTAGGGTAATTTTATAATCTTATATTTACCCTTAATTACCCAATTTACCTTTAACTATGGTAAATAAAATTTACCGTAGTTACTATTCACAACGCCCAAAAATAAAAAGTAGATTATTAACATAATTTGGACCCACTGATTCCAAATATGGAATCCATTTTTACAAATTCAATACACAAAAGTTTCAGAAATTAAATTAAAATAAATCTCGTTGTCGAAAGAAAACGGGTTTTTCTTTAAAACATTGCAAAAGATTGAATTGATTTAACCTACGAATTCAAGGTAAAATCAATGATAATGACATAGATTATATTAAATGGTAAAAATATATTCTATTTATACTTTAAAACCATTCAATATTATAATTTAACCAGATAATATATTATGATGAAAAAAATTATTTTTAATTAAAATATAGCGTTTTTTTTGTATTCATTAAAATATGAAAGTTATCAGAATAAAATGAAAAATTTATCCAAAGTAAATTTTTATTTCCTGATTCCAAAGAAGAATTTAATTTTTTTAAATTGAACTTATAAACATGTCAAAAACTAGATTCAAAGTGGGTACGCCATCAAAAGGCGGAAAAACTGCATTTTTAAAAAAATACTTATTTTACCCAAAAAATTTATTTTGTTCTTATACCATGCTCTAGAAAATGTGTAAGATGAATAATAATGTTATAAAATTCAAAATTTAGTTAATACTATTCATAACATCTAGTTAATAATAATATTATAATAATATATCGTTGTTTAGTAAAACCCAGTATTGCGTAAAACACACGCTATCGAGGAAGGTCGCGATTGCGTGTAATGCAAGCCAAGTCAGGGTTGAGTGTTGTGAAAGAATACTTCATTGTTTTGTATAACAGAATCCAACCATATTTCATTTATACATTGAATATATATATATATATACTCAATGTTGCGTAGAATAACTATTATCAAAATTGTGTGTAACATGATCCAAGAATAGTGTTGCGTATACTGCAAGCTAATACGGTGTTGTGTATAGGGCAAGGTAATCTTGGTGTAGCATACAACACAAGAAATTAATGAAATTAAAAGAATATTTTTCATAAAATCTCAGGGTGTTACATTCTACCCCCCTTAAAATTAATTTCTCCCTCAAAATTCATTGGGGTTATAAATGGTTTACTACTTGAAAGTTTGTTTAATAGAAACCCACATCGTAAAAAGGAATACCAAAACATGGATTTAAAAACTAAAGTATGAAATGTAATAGTTACCCAAATTAACTCATCACTGGGTTTCCACGTAAGATAACATAGGTGAAAATATTGATATAGAAGAAAAATCTAACCATCAAGTTCTGATGGAGAGTGGTAGAGAACATGGCTATGAAAAATCCAACAATGACAAAGATATTGATTTGTGATGATTTAAGGTACCATCTAATTCATCGGATATAATGGAACTAGGACAACATTTTTGGTTTTCAAGATCATTTCCCTAAAGTTGATGAATTAAAAGAAATACTTGAATGATTTCGGTATAATCTCACTGTTGTTCATGAATTGAACAATTTCCACTTCATCACTTAAAGAAATGAAGTTGAATTTGTTATTCGTGATGTGTTAGCAGATCATGTGATAGAATGATGGGTCATTCCATCTCATTCAAACAAATGGTTAGAAAAAGTTATAAGCCCATCTTATGGTTAGATTAATCGTATATGGTTCCAAAAATGAACTTATACTTCATATATCATACCGCTTAATAAAATAAAACTAATTTCTACTATCCAGGGACTTCCTGTAGGCCAGTGGTAGGCGATAAAGGACAGTCATACTTCGGTTGTGGGTTTGATTCCCACAGCCTTGTCCGACGCGATGGGTTGTCGCCCGTCCTACAGGTTGTCCTTTTTCTAAAACTATATTACTATAACATCCCATCAATAATATCGAAAAAAACTTCTATCCTTAAACAATACTAACTTATGTCCAACATAATCCATTCTAATCTTTAGGCTTATCCATAATACTGCAGTCCACTCTCATAATATAGTGAAAACGATTACCATAGATTTAATACCATCGTTGATCCCCATATATCATAAGATATGTCTTGTTCGTCACATTCCAAACATTTGAAGGCCTTAATCATGTATTCTATTGAAAAATTAATACCCATTGAACCTTAGTGAAAACATGAATGTAGTTAAAAGTTAACACTTTCCAAATACCAAAATCCTCAAAATTCTCTATACTCAAACCATGATATCACTTAGTCCTTATATCAATCATGAGCTCATGAATACAATCAAACATCTCATTATCTTCTTATACCTTCATTATGCGCATATTATCTAATTTCAAAAAATATCTAAATAACCATTCATGGTTACTAATACCATTAATCATACACTTTCAAAACATAGGAAAGACAACAGTGTAACAATCCTTATATGTATCTTTATTCCATAGTACGATGAGATTACTTATACAACATTACACTTGATAAACATGTAATCATTCCACTACCTTCTTAAACCATTGACCGAGCTTCAACAATTCTTTCATCTCACATATCATTTGTAGTCTCTTCATCATCATCAACATAAATAATACCCATACGACCATACTGATTCTCTTCATGAGACTTTCCCTTAGGGAATTGGTTTTCATAATGCCTGTACATTCCACATTTAAAACATTTAACCATTGTTGATGTCATAGCAATACCATTATCCTCATCCCTGGTGTTAACTGAACCTTTTCCTTTGCACTTACTGGCTTTGTGTCCTTCTTTTTCAGACCCAAAGCATCTTCCAGTTCCTTTGAAACAATCTCCATGATTCCTCTTCCCACATGATTTACATGAGGTAAATTGAACTTTATTTCCTCTATGATCATCATGAAACTCCATCTTTCTCTTATTATCTGAGTCGGGAAACTTACCAAAGTTGAGATTATTGATCATATTATGAGATTGATGATTAGGCATAATAACGATGTTTGGACTTCCAAATCCCCTTTCATTTGGTTTCTCATGAAGAATATCATTCCATTGTCCTTCATATCCTCCATTATCATGAATCTTCCTGTTTCCAGCCATTTTCTAAAACCCAAAAAGAATAGTGTGAGAGGCAAAAATCATGCAGGGGAAAACAAAATAGTAAAGGGGGAGTACCCTCAATATCTACCAACTTAGGTTAAATTCTAATATTGTTACCATAGTTCTAGGACTATATCCTATACGTATACTTATCCTTAGGTACATCCCTAGACATACCTTAGAAATATCTCTAGGGATCTCACAAACGTTTTTGCATCCTAGTTTCCAAAGGTGGACTAAACCTTTCCTCTGATACCAACTGTAGAGACCCGTAGCTTGACGTACATGGAAATTACATTACTTTTGCGGAATACTTAATACATAGCAAAAACAGACACACAAGGACCGTAATAGTTTAGTGTCTTTTGAAACTCGGAATATAAACAACTAATCATGTTGAAAGATCTTCAACATCTCCCATAACGATCTTCCCCTTTTTGTTTTCTTACGTAAAAAATTTCTTTATTTCCTGGGGAAAATAAAACATAAAAAAAAGGTGAGCTCAATTGCTCATTAAGGGAAAATATAGAGAACATAAAACAATCCATAAACATTTGAAAGCAAAAACATGAACATGAAATCTAAACATTAAAACCTTGAGCAAAGATATAAATCTTGGATGTACATAAGGCATATATCATAAAGGAACATCAATCACGATAAAATAGCATGGGAATAAAACAAGTAATTGTGGCATCCATTAAGCACACGTAATAATTTCCATAGTAGCCAAGGCATTGCTACCAAGACCATCTTAGTGGGAAAAGTCCCTTTCTGGATCGAGTTCACTCCTCATTCCAGTCCTGTATTACTGAACCAGTTTAACTTGTCGTTCCAGCCATGTCTATCTCATGAGATATAAATCTTTACCCAATTCATTGGAGGGAGATATAGGTCCCACCCATCTCATAATGAAATAATTCTTACTTGTGCCACAAAATAAACATACATTATTCATAATAACCCAATAAATAAAATGGGTTTCATAAACATCATCCCATAATCACATAATCCATATAAATGAAATGGATATCATTTCATAATAAGAAAAGTAAAACCATGTAAATCATAGAGACTTTATACTTGAAACATACACATATGAAATAATGTCATCTTAGATGAAAAATGGTTTTGATAAAATACTTGAAATGAATTCTTGAGGAAAATATCCTTTCTTCTTCAAAATCATTTTCTTTTCACAAAATGTCATGAAATTTTAAAATAAAATTATTTTCCTAAAAATAGTCATGAAATCTTTTGGAGGAAGCTTCATGAAAACAAGGCTTTATAAAACCGTAAAAATCCTTTCATGTCGTATACGTTACAAAAACATTCTTCTCGTACTTTTGATGAAAAATTCAGAAGTACCTTGTAGGGTAAATAAAAGAAAGATTCCTTCCATACCATTGGGTAAAAGTATAAATGGGTAAAAAGGACTTTAAACATACATAAAAACACTTTTAGAAAACATGGGCATTGATGATAACAATATCCTCAGTAAATACTTACGAATAAGAAATCTCGGATAAAAATGAGATTTGTGAAATTATCCCTTACCTTATGTTTGATATGCCTCATATGTATCCGAACCTCCTGTATAATGATTTAAATAATGTCATTGACTTATTACAGAATCATCTTCATTGTTATGATATCATATATGGTTCACTTATGACTTTACATTACCCTTTCTTTTGTAAATTCCATGTTAAAGAGTGTTTTGGGTAAAATCGTTTCATTTGTCGTCCGTGTTTTGACTTGTAATTATTCATATGATTACTTAGATCATGATTAGATAATTCCAGAATATAAAAAATGATTTATATATAATATATATTCAGAATATACATATATATAATATATCTATAAATGGAAAGAAATACACCGTTCATGGAGACGGTAGGCCGTATGTATGCATAAACGCTGTTTTCTTTTCCTTATTGAGTTGAATGGAATTAAGTAGATGACATACTTATATACAAAAATCCATTAGATTAATAATGTCATATATTTCATTATTATTTCTTATATATACTTTATAATCATTTTTAAATGGATAACATGGAGAATGAATCTCATCGAGTCGTGGAGACGGTAGTCCGTACGTACGCACGAGCGATGATATCGTTTCCATAATTATTGAATTGAATTGGAGTGGATGATACAATATATCAGAATCAGTATGATTTTATAATAACTATGTATAGTTATTCTTTACACCATTATACCAATCCATGTAAGGTGTTGGTGGAAAAACAGATTACACCACAGCGTGGAGACGGTATTCCGTATGTACGCACGCGCGATGATTTTATTTTCCGTATGATGGATAGAAGGTGAAATGGGGTTGTTTCATATTTATAATAACAAATCATTATATTAGTGATACTGATTTTATTACTTTATAATGAAACAACTAAAGAAGAAGAATTTGAAGAAGAAAGAAGCTTGAAAGAATCGGGAGAAGAAATTACCTCTTCTTCGATACGCCTCCTTGAAACCTCCTCTTAGGGCACTAATATTGGTCTCTAAAGTAGACCAGAACCTCTATGATGTTTCTAGGTAAGTGGAGAAGATAATTTTTCAGGGGTTGTCTGAGCTTGAAGGCTCAAATTAGTGTGAGGAGGAGAGCGAGGAGGTACCCTTTTATAAGAGAGGAGAGGGGCACCTTTGGAATTCTTAAAAATATTAATTTATAATAGATCTAACCCCACATAAAAACCTCCAACAATGACTCATATTCGAATATTAGATGATATAGGGTTTTAATATAATCAACCAAGAAAATTTAGACATGTTTTGATCTTATTTTAAACCTTATCAGTTTTATTTATCCTTATTTAATCTATTTAAGTTTATTTGTGGTAATAAAATTCTAAATTTTAAATTATAACAAATAATTACTTATTTGTTGTGAATTTTCCATAATTTTTTACTTTATAACATTATAGACCATATAAATTTAAATTTATAATTTTTAAATATTTTTGTGATTTTTAAACAGTTTGATAATATGTTATTTTTATAAAATAACAATAGTGTCAATTTTGACACTAATCATTTATTTGAATTTAAATAAAATATATACAGAAGATATGTTCGAAATAAAAGCTTTAATAGATTCATAAAAGGTCATATGTATCTATAAAATTAGTGGATCACATTAAATAGTTCATATAATATTTATTTTATTATTTTTAAAACCATTTATTTGGTTTATCTCTTAATAAAATAATTACTACAACATTTTTGTATAATTATTTAATATACTTATATGTTGCATAAAAATTTAAAATAAAATACTATGATGAAGATAAATATATTAAATTTCATAATAATACATTTACTCTAATTTATCATCTTAAAATCATAATAGTTAAATTGTTATATTCATTAAATTATGAAGGTGAGAACTTTGGCATCATTTAAAATAAAATAATATAAGTGTCATAATTGCTTGTATAAGACTCCAAATGGTCAAATATTCGACCATTGGATGATTATAATTTAATTATACATTACCAATAAGTTTTTTGCAGGTTTTGGTGCCTTTTATGGTCACTATTAGTGTAATAAAAACTATATTCTTGATTTTTTACAAGATAAATAATTTCTGCATCACTATTGTGTCACAATTAATGATAATTATTTAATCCCAAAAAATTCTAAATATATTCTCATGATTTATATAATTTTGTTATCATTCATTAGACTATTAATGTTCTAAGTTTCATGAATTTTATCACTAACTTAAAATTAATATACTTATAGTATTTAAGAGAGTGACATATTGTCACTTTCTTTGGTTTTAATAATAATTAAATTATTTTCATTAAAAAAAGTCCATTAAATGAATCTAATCCAACCCTTAGGTGATATGGGTCGACTTTTAGTCATCCAATAGGATTTTTACAAGTGTTAGGGAAATTTTATATTCTTATATTTACCCTTAATTACCCGATTTACCTTTAACAATGGTAAATAAAATTTACCGTAGTTACTATTCACAATGCCCAAAAATACAACTTAGCTTATTAACATAATTTTGACCCACTGATTCCAAATATGGAATCCATTTTTACAAATTCAATACACAAAATCTGCAGAAATTAAATTAAAATTAATCTCGTTGTCGAAAGAAAATGGGTTTTTCTTTAAAACATTACAAAAGATTGAATTTTTTTAACCTATGAATTCAAGGTAAAATCAATGCTAATGACATAAATTATATTAAATGGTAAAAATATATTCTATTTATCATTTAAAACCATTAAATATTATAATTTAACCACATAAGATATTACGATGAAAAAAATTGTTTTTAATTAAAATATATCATGTTTTTACTATTCCTTAAAATATGAAAGTTATCAGAATAAAATGAAAAACTTATCCAAAGTAAATTTTTATTTCTTGATTCCAAAGAAGAATTTTATTTTTTTAAATTGAACTTATAAACATGTCAAAACTAGATTTAAAGTGGGTGCTCCATCAAAAAGTGGCAAAACTGCATTTTTTGAAAAATACTTATTTTACCCAAAAAAATTGTTTTGTTCTTATACCATGTTCAAGAAAATGTGTAAGATGAATACTAATGTTATAAAATTCAAAATTTAGTTAATACTATTCATAACGGCTATTTCATAATAATATTATAACAATATATCGTTGTTTAGTAAAACCCGATATTGCGTACAACACACGCTATCAAGGAAGGTCGCGATTGCGTGTAATACAAGCCAAGTTAAGGTTGCGTGTTGTGAAATAATCCTTCGTTGTTTCATATAACATAATCCAACCATATTTCATTTATACATTGAATATATATATATATACTCAATGTTGCGTAGAATAACTATTATCAAAATTGTGTGTAACACGATCCAAGAATAGTGTTGCGTATACTGCAAGCTAATACGGTGTTGCGTATAGCGCAAGGTAATCTTGGTGTAGCATAAAACACAAGACATTAATGAAATTAAAAGAATTTGTTTCATAAAATCTCGGGGTTTTACACTGACCACTTCTACGATGTATATTTGTTATAGTTCATCCAGTGAGAAATCCCCTCAGATTCCAATGAAGTGTGTAGTCTTTGTAAGATGGTCCACAACAACCCAGATAGCATTGCTTCACTTTTATGTATTAGGAAGTCCCTTCACAATGTCCATGGTGATGTTTAACCAATTCCATGATGGTATGGGTAATGGTTGCATCACCCCTTATACTTCTGCCTTTTAGACTTTACTTACAGACACACCATCCACTTAGATTTATATTCAGAAATATCCATTTTCATGTTGTCCCATCAATAGTTATCTCTGAAATCTTAATACATATATACATTTCCTGGGTGAATATATGAAGTTTAAATATGTGTATCATCCAGCACCTCACTCTCTAACTCTATATTTGATGGAACACGTTGTCTTGAACCAAATCTCACAATTCCTTCTTCATTAACAATAAAGTATAAGTGTTTCAATTTTCTTATAGTTTCTACTTTTTTCTAAATTCTTATATCATACTTCTGAGCATCCATTAGTATTTCAAGAAGATATGATTGATAAATCATTTGTGATAGGATTTCTGATTTTCCATTCTTTATGATTCTTATGTCCATCTTCTTTAAATATAATAAGATTGGGTCCTTCTCAATTCTCATTGATGATAGAATTATTGGATCCTTTACACTTAGAGCATATTATACGTTCTTCTCTTTACCTTTATGGTAGTGGATTGAGTAGTCATAATCTCAAACCATCTTCATTTAATTATATTAAAGTCTTTATGTGTGAATATATATTTAAGAATTTTTTGATCTGTATATATTTCATGTTTCTCTCAAAGAGATAATGCCACCAAATTATCAATACAAATATCACCGCTACCCATTCTAGATCATGCATTGGATAGTTATACTCATGAAATTTTAATTACCTTGAAGTGTAGGAATGACTTTTTCATTTTTCATCAACACACAACCCAATCCCTTCTTCAAATCAGCACAGATATTACAATGAGTTCCCAACATGTGGGTAGTGTGAGAACATGGGAAGTGATACACCACATTTTCAACTCCATAAATCTTTATTCACATTCATCATTCGAAGAAAAAATGACTCCCTTCCTATTTAACTTGGTATGTATGTTTGATAGTCTTGATAGATTTCTCAAAATTCTATGATAACATCCATCTATCCCAAGGAAGATACAAATATTTGTCATATATATTAGAATCAGTAATACCTTAATTTATTCTCTATTTGAAGGATCCACAAGTATCCCATTTCTTGTAATGATTTTCCCTAAAAATGACACATCATTCAAATAGAACCCACACTTTTGTATATTTCTTATAGCTTAAAATTTTGAAATTTCTTCCTCTTAGTGCTCATATGCTCCTCATTCTCATCCTCGGTTTTGGAGTATATTACATTATCATCTACAAAGACTACCAAACAGTATTCAATGTAATATCTAAATAGACAATTAATCATGTCCATGAAAATTTCTGGATAATTTGTAAGTCCGAAAGGCATCACTATGAACTCATAGTGCCCATACCATGTACGAAACTAGTATTGGGAATATCCTACTTCTTCAACATAAATTGGTAATATAATGACCATATATCTAGCTTAGAATAGTATTTTTTTCCATGTAGAGGATTAAAAAATTGATCAATTTATTGAAATGGATACATGTTCATTATCCTAATCTTGTAGAGCTCATGATAACAAATGAAAAGACTCATTGACCTATCCTTCTTCTTAACGAAGAGGATTGCTGCACCCCATAGTGAAGAACTTGGGTGTATGAAAAAATTATCTAGACCCTTATATTGTGGTTTTTTCAACTCCTCAAGTTCCAAAAAACAATCCTATACAAATTCAGGGATATTTGCAATTCCCCAAGTATAACATCAATTAAAAATTCTATATCTCGATTAGGAGGAAGGCCGTCTAATTTTTCATGAAACGCATCAATGAATTTCATTGCAATGGGCATGTCTTCAAAGATTATTCTTTCCATAAACTCGATAATTTGAGCTAGATATTCTTTCTCAAAGGGAAGTAATATCCATTCTTGAGATGATGGTGCTAAATAGTATTTTTTTTCTCCTTGAAATTGTACATAATCGAGAGACAATTTTCAATACGGTGTGTTGTTTACTTCTCTTGGAAAATTATGTGGGATATTTATAGGGAAAGCCTATCCATGCCCATAATTGCATCAAATTCCCCCAAAGGGAGTATGAAAAGGATCACCAAGACATTCATCTAGTAAACATTGGAAGGGGAGGAGTTCTATATGTGGGATGTAATAATTTCCCCATTTCTATTTTCATTGACATCACTACTTATATGATTTATGGTGGTGTTTTGATTGTCATACCAAAAATTCATTATATAAACAATTATGTAGAACCATAGTCAAAATTTGCATTCACTATTCTTGAATGAATAACAGGTGTAACTTTCACCAGTTCATTGTTAGGATTCACTTCAGTTGTAGATATAGAAAAAGCTCTCCCTTTCTACCTTGGGAGTTGTTTGATTCCCCTGAAAACCCTTAGCATAGTGCACTGGTTCTCAATGTTCCTCAGTTCCTTGTATTTGAAGTAATGAACAACGCATCGAAGGATCACCGATCAATTCCTTTCCTATTTCACATAGGTGGTTTTCTCTTATCTGAAATCATTGGTTAGGTTCCCTTATATTTTTCACCTAAATAATCTTCTTTTTTCCCCTTATGAATTTCCCAGGGTGATTCTTTCCAAACCTTTGATAAGTGGTATGATAAAATTTTTCATCACAGTTGGATTTATCCATCGAACTGCTAGAATGAAGCTCCACTTTCTACTTCTTATCCTGATAATACACATGAGATTCACTAATCTCGGAGTATCGTGAAATCCTTGTTAAGTGTTCATCATACTCACTACTATATTCATAATCTTTTATCAATAGTGTGAGTAAATACCTTTTCATTTTAAGATGATTAATGCGATGAAAATTTTTATCGAATAACATTTTCTGAAATTACTTCAACTCCATTACCATGATCTCTTCCTTAAGCCTTGTATTCTTTATCAATGTCCACCACTAATTGGCTTCACCCTACATATGATAAATATTTATAAGAACATTATTCTATTAAGAACATTTAAGGGTGGAGAATATATTTTTTTATGGTGTTGATCTATTTCTCGGCAGTAAAGGGATTAGAAGATCCATTAAATGTAGGAGGCCTTTGTCACATAAATATATAAATTGCATCTTGGTCACTCATAGTGGGGTTTTGGATCTAATATTTTCCTAGGTTTCTTTTTAGAAAATATTTTAATTGAGAAATTATTATGAAAATATTTACTCCCACAGAATGGGGAATCTCATTGGAGAATTTTTTAAGGTTGAAGCGATCAGGGGAGGAGGTTGATGCGAGGGGGTATGCGCTATGGAGGAAGGAAATTCTTGGCAAGTTAAACTTCCTTCTATGGGGGATTAGGAACCTTGCATTTACCATATATGTAAATATACAATGCTTGGGAATGTCCATGGTTTCCTTATGCTCCTATTTTCATTTTCACAAGCAATAGTCCTCTAATCATATTTTTTTAAAGTGATTGGGAATGTTCTATCTGGAGCTCATTCAATGACTTTACTGGCTTTAGTCTTCATGAGACTCGGTCACCCAGTTTTTTTGATGCTTGGTACCATAGAGCCTCCGCCAAAAGACCAATAAAGAAATTGAGAGCATTAATCCTTCTTTTTGGATTTTGGTGCATTTGGAAAGCGCAGAATTCAGTTTGATTCGAAGGGGTGGCCACCCGATGTCACTCACTGATCACCCACACCAAAATATTTCTAATAGATTTCACCAATATCCTCAATTATGGTGAGGACTTCTCCACTCTAAGGATTATCGAAGCAGAGATACCTTCCCTTCTAACCAGATCCAGACAAGGGTTTTAGGTGTGTTAGTTCCCTCACCCATCAGGATTGAATCTCAACAGTGATGGATCATACATCTCTAGTTTTCTTTGCAATGGGGGGTCATCCGGGATCCTAGTGGATTTTTCATTCTCTCTTTTAGCATAAGTTTTGTCCATGACCATGCTATTGAAGTCGAGTCGATGACCCTCTTCATAGGTCTTCATCTTTTTTAGCAAAATAAGTTCTCTATAGATGTAGTGGAGATGGATTCCTTCGTTCGTCAAAAATCAGTAAAGGGAATTGGAATGGTGTCATGGTATATCATTTATACAATCAAACGGTGAAAAATGTACCTCATCAGAGGCATGGAGGTTCTTCACAATTGTAGGGAGGAGAACAAAGTATCAGACATTCTGGCCTTTGCTGCAACCAACAGTACTCATATTACTTTGTTTTCCAATTTGAATTCATTACCAGTTGAGGGGGTGAATCTGGTAAGAGGAAATGCCCTTTCCATTCACTTCTTTAGACCTCCTTGAGAGGCTCTCTTTGTATTTGGTGCCCTTGAAAATAAAATTCTTGATGATTTTGATGATGATTGGGGAAATCGTCACACGGTCATTCGCATCGTTTGTTAGTGTGTTTCCTCTTATTTCTGTTTATTTTCTAAAAACCAAATTATAGTGTGTCTTAAAATTAATAATGTAAAGGGTAATTATATGACATTAAAGGGATAACTAATAAATTACATTTTATCCTTAAATTATGAATTTTTTTCTCCAATATATGTTATCCATGATTTATTTCCTAACATACATTCTTTTGGGAATATTTATTCACTTTATAAGGTCCTTATTTAGATTATGATTTTACCAAATAATATACCCTTGGAGTTTCACACTAGGTGCGCAGTAAGGACCATTGACATGTACCGGGTTATCCCATGTCAGGCCCGAAACACCTTCTCGGAGTTGTTATGCCTAGGTATATATGTGCCACTTCCATGACCACTTACAGTATCGAGATAGGGATATATTTCGTTTATACACTACCTACTCTATAATTATCAAAATTTAGGGATTTTATTCTACAAAAACTATTATCCTTAAGGTTTTTTCACAATGGTTTTCTAATCCTCATCCCAAGAATAACTAAACCTATCCTCTGATACCAACAATAACAAACCAGATCGTTTCTACACATTAATACCTATTTAATTACTTAAAATTACACATAATATAACCCAAATGATCGATATGTATTGTTTTTTTGGGAAATTGGGTACAGTACATAACAACTTTAACATGAAGAGAAAATTCATTATTGAAAACTTATTTAACATGGCCAAAATGTCCCTTCATACTTAACACTGTATGGGATAACGTAAGGATATACATAAGAAAGGGGTGAGTTATAAAGAATAGTAAGGGAATAACCAATGTATAACATGAGGAATAAAATACTTATTATATAATAATCATATCATTGGATCATAAAAGAAATATGAAAAATATGTCATGATCCATTATGATAATCATAACATGGGAAATGTGAAAAAAACAAAAAAGAATGCACAAAAAACATAGGTCAAGGATAGACCACCAAAATTTCATGGTGGAAAAAGTACCATAATGGAATCAGGTAAACCAATATCCTAACATGAAATATCATGATACTAAACATTACCTAATACATTAGAATTATATCTATGTGCACCCTTCATAATCATTTCATTCTCACACTTAAGTCATCTATATTGATCATATAAAATGGATTCGTTCAACATCATAATTTATTCCATGATAAATGTAATGTGGAATACAAAACAATTAGGTAACCTATAAATAAGTATATGTTCATAATGTTGAATAACACTGATAGAGGAATGGGTATGGTATTCATGACATAATTATTTTGGCATGGAAAATCACAATGCAATTTCTGTAGCATGGAGACGTAGTATAGAATTTACAAAAATGGGTTGATGAAAGTGAAATAGGAATATAACAATTTAGGAATGAAAATTATAGTAATAGATACATTTAAATACATTCCCTAACATAAATAATTATAAATTGAAGGCGAACCTTCATAAATAAACTTGAAGATGTAAGAGAAAAGAATGAACCCTTACAAAATTTCAGCATGGTAATAGGTGTACCTATAGTATTATATGAGGCTTAATGAGATGGAAAAGGCATCATATCATTTATAAACTAGAATTAAATTAATTTGAATATGTAATAACATATTACAACATAATTTCATATAATTTAATAAAAATAAAATAAATGATGTTCTTGAATGGGAATGAAAAAAGATAAATCCCTTATGAAATTTCAACAAATTAAAGACTTAGGTAAGGGTCAAAATGAGAGATTATAAATGGTATAACATTGAAATAATATCTATTGAATAATATTGAAGTCGTAATAAATTAATTAAAATATAATCAATTAAAATTATTAAGACAACTTTCATGTAAGGTTCTTGAATTTAATGAAATAGAGAAAGGTCAGAATCCATTACATGGTTGTGTGTCTCTAAAGGCATTTTAGAGGATTATTAAATTCCTGGGGTGACTTAGGAGGACTCTATGGATTTTTATTAAGATTTATTTCATGCTTCAAATAGTATGAGTGAAGATAAATTAGAACATGTGTGTGTTTATATAGGGAATGGGAGGGATTTCTTTATTATTTTGGTTATGGACACTAAATAATATAAGATTAAAAACAACAAACCAAACCATGTATTTTTCCTATGGTTTATTCCAAATGGTAGTGGATTAAATTATTTTATATGTAATGGGATGTAGGTAATAAAATAATTCCCATGTTTATGTGGAGGTGAGTCACACTCTCAAAGAAATGATATTTAAATATGATAATATATTTTAAGTCATAGAGTATTCATTAAGGATTTATAAAGTAATTCAAATAAACATAAATTTAAATTATTTTAACAGAAAATAATATATTTGTTCTATGATACAATTTATGGTATTTATTATATCACTACTGGGCCTTTATGATGTCATAAAACACATCGTATACATATATGATATTTATTTTCACGCAAAAATTTGAATGTATAATAAAATTATAACACATTAATCATTATATAATTTAAATTTCATCATTTTAAAAAATAATTTACATTTTATCTAAATAATAATCAAAATATTCGAATTTTCTCTTTTAAAAAACAGACATTTATTGAATATTGATGTGTTATGACAATAACAATTTTTGAACCCTAATAACAATGAAATTTGACATCATAAAAATTCAATGATAATTTATATTAAATAAAAGTTATTTAATAATAATATTTTATTAAAATATAATTTATTTAAAAAATTAATTAATTCATCAAAATAGATTTCTTTGTAGAATTTGAATATAAAACCAAAATAAAATTTGTGCTTCAAAAATAATAGACAAATTAACAATAATAGAATGAAAATATATTCATTAGAAAATGATGTTCATATTATTACTACTAGGGTCTTGATACATATCCCCTTAATAGACCTGCATAATCCTGAATTGAAAGGTGTGTGAAAGTTGGGGTTTCTTGGGGTTGTTTGCTCAACATGGTTTGGATGGTGATCTCAATAAGCTTGAACTTCACCGGTAAATGGTTTCCCTCATTCATAAGTTATTGGATATCATCTTGGGAGTGACATTGGAATAATGCCATAAATGATATATCCCTTGGAAGCTCTGATAAATTGTATTCATAGGGTATGATCATACTAGTTATGGTCATCACTTTTTTTGTCTGGGCCAAAATGATTTGTTAAAAACATATATTTATACTGTTAATGTGATCACTATTAAATGACTATATAATCAATGGTAAATATACACAATGGTTAGTTATTCCCCATTAAATATAATAAATCAAAATAATATCAGGTTTTTTATATTTGATGAAATAAAAAAGGGAATTTTATTCCTAACAGTTCAGGTCGTTAAAAAATAAGTGATATTTATAGGGTTATTTTAAATGATATGTCTAGGTATGTCCCTAGGGATAAGTATAATTATGAGTCAATATTTAAGAAAATTTCCTATCATTTTGGTAGATGATTTATAGAGTGGTTTCCATGAAATTGCATGCCAGTCTAGATACTACAAGTGGATGTCACAGAGGACCAAGAAGATGGATTGAATAGAAGGACACAAAGAATGTAACTGTAAAGGGAAAATGCAAATATTAGTTAAATAAATTGATGATAATAATGTTCGACCTATGGTATAATCAACTAAAGAATTATTTAAATATGTAATTAATAGGAATTATGAATATAAATGTGTTAGGGGAAATATCAGGAAGAAAATATGAAAGGATATAAAAGTAATGGTCTTTCTGCTGATGGTGAAGATACCATGAGTGACATATGAATGGTATGTTACTTTTTAACATAATTGTTTATAAGAATGATTAAATTTATTATAAATGGCTCATATTTCATATTATAGAAAATTATTATTAAGGAGTAATGAATTGAAGCTTAGTTAATGGATTAAGTAAGAGGAGAAATGATTGAAGTAATATTGTATTTGAATTAATGGATTATGTTATATGAATCATGATGTATATAAGGATTGTTTGTGCAATTGTTTCTTCATGGATTTTCAATATTATGTTAAATTTCATTGATGAAATAGAAATGTAATTTAATATAATTTTTACATTATGTAAAGGTAACCCATAGCATTTTCCTAATGATGAGAAAATGATATTTAATAAGGGTAAATATATTATGTTGTGGATAATTTAAATTGGATCGAATTTATTACCTCACGACTAAAAATGAATTTTTTGACATATTGGTTTATACTATCATTGACTAAGATTACAGTATTTTTGGATTTAAGGAATATATCCATTAATATTTGGAATAAGTTATAATACATGTTTTCAGTAAGGATTTATGGTAATTTAGGTTATTACCATGTTTCAAGAGTGTACATAATGAAGGTATTCACATGATTATTTTGTGACAGAAAATAGATACTTTATCATATATGGGGGATCCATGTTAAGATAATTTTGATAAATTTAGTAACCTTATTTCCAAAGATTTGTATTTTCATATTCAATATGGTATCAAGGATTACAATTTTTATGTAATAGATTAAGTTAAGCATCTAATAATATTTTATATATTATATTATTATCTCTGTATTAGAGGATTTTTCATATTGGATAAAATGTGCTAACCATTTTATATTAATGTTATCCAAAGACACATGGGATGAATTATCATTCTATTTACGAATATTATAATCTATTCTTTCTTTAGGGAATTAAAATTCTACTTCATTCTTTAGAGTATTATATGAAGTGTGAATTGATCAAAGAAAAAACAAGGTGAAACTATTCATATAAAATGTAATGGAATCATTTATGTATATATTCATATGAAAAATTATTCTACTCTAGGAAGTGGAACATAAAACCAGTTTTTTATCCCAATACCATCATTTTTATGAATCAAATGGTCCCTTAAAACATCACAGTTTATGGTTCTGTGATCATTAAAATTCTCTCAAAATCTCATATATTATGATCAATGTTCTCTAATACTCTACATCAGTATTTTAATATTATTTTTCTCTTGTATTTCCATGTTTTCACATGCAACATATTCTCTTCTATGTGTAAATGATGTAATGAGTTTCTATAGATAACATTTAAATTCCCAACTCCCACTTTCTAAAGAATGTTTTAGAATTCAATTTTATATTTTGGGTTTCTATGAAAATAAATTTAAATTATGAAAAAAAATTTAACCCAGATTAAATTTGATGGAGAATTTTATTTTATAGGGGTTAGAATATAACACCTCGAGTTTTTATGAATTATTATTTTTAATAAATTTAATTTCATTGGGGGCTTAAATTTCACACTACATCAAGTTTATATTTATTTATATAAAATATATTGTTAATATTTCACTAAATTAAACACTTATATTACCTTTTGGTACATGAAACACAATAGTTTCTTGTGTTACACACAATGTCTAGTTCCTTCGATAGCTTTTTTTACAAGCAAGACCGAGTTTTACCAAACTAAAATATTCTATTAATATTATTAATAAAATAATAATATACTTATCACATAGAATTTGGAATTGGGGATAATAATATTTTTAATTAAATTATTAAAATATATTTTACACATGTATATGATATGAATTCTTTGGGCACTAACTAACTAGAAATGTAAATAAAATCATTTTGAAAATATCGGAAATCATTTTCTAGAAAAATATTTATATAAATTATTTTAAACCAATTTGATTAATTATATATATATATATATATTATTAAATAATCTATTTAACATTCATATTATCTGTTTTCTATTCAAGAGATAAAAATAGAAAAAAATTTACACATAAAAAAGATTTATTTTCAAAAAGGTACTTTGACTCTATTTTAATGGTGCACCTATTATAAATAAACTTTTTGACACTATTATAATTTTTATATTAACAAATAACATATATTATAGAAAATTTGAATATCAAAAATTTACGTTTTGTGATCATTTGATATTTTTATGAGAAGTTTCGTTTTATGGCGATTAGTGATAACACTAAATTTTAATTGAAAACTTATTGTTCACGTAATTTATTTATACAGTTAAATTATTTTTTAAATTTATTTTAATTTATATTTAGACCAATTATTCATCTATTAATACCATTTGAGTCATTTTATTCCATTTATCACTGAAATTATATATATAATCATTTCAAACATTTGAACATTTCCAATTAAAAAGCATGTGGTTTCATCGAATCTTTGGGATTATTTTAAATTAATTTCTGCCACATATATGATTGAAATTTGGAGAAATACATTATATATTTTGAATCAGAATGATTTATAATTTTTAATAATGTAAATGTATTTTTTCCCAAAAATATTCTTGAAAACAAGTAAAATTTATTACAACGATTAAGAGAAAAACGAGTTTATGATGGAACTAAATCTTAACATTAGGAGCCAAAATGACCTAGAAATAAGTACAAAAACTATTTTCTAGAAATATTTGAACAATGTTTCCAATTTTATCAAAAATAGATAATTTTTTTATCTATATTATTTAAGGAAGACATGTCAATAGTGTTTTCCTTTTATATTTACAAGAATGTCACTCTTCCTCCACTATAAAAGGGAACTCATCCAATCACATATTCACAACTGTTCTACCATTAAATCTCCCAAAACCTAAAAAAAACCCCAATTTACCTCATCTCAACCTATAAGTCTCAATTTAGGATAAAATCAAACCAAGGAATCCCTTTCTTACAAGACATAATGAGTTACCCGAGAAAGAGGCATTGTTCATTAATTAGCACTTTTGTTTTATTTATTTCTCCACCCATTAAATTATTGTTATTACATGATCATATATGAACATAAAAATCCTAAATATACTAGGTTTTTTTATTTTAAGGTTACTACCTACACTCTCACACACTCTATCAAATGGGATATGTAATCATTATTCCTGTGTACGGCAAACTAACACCTCCTGAACCGACGTCGATCATTCTTCCATTACCACATATAAAGGGATAATAATAAGTTTATAATTACTATTTTATATGATATATATAATACATATTATTTATTTATGATTATATAATTATTATATAACACATAACATCATTATCTCTATTTTGTGGGAATATGAAAGAATTATTTCTAAATGTGTGCACTACCGCATCCTCAAAGTGATGTGTCTTGTTCATGCATTACATTAAATTTATTAAGTATGTTTTTATTTAAAATATTTTAAATTTATGAAATAATAATTAAAACTTTATTATTTTATATATATACAAAGTTTACTTTTCTTTAATTCAATACAAGTAAATGAAATAGAGTGCATTTGTACGTATGGCCTACCCTCTCCAAGAATGGTGTATTTCATTTCCTATTTCTATATTTTATGTATTATTATAAAAACACTTATAATGGTTATACATTATAATAATATGATGTTTTAAATTCTTGAAGTAATGAAATTTTGTTCTAAGTAAGATGACTAAGAATGAAAATTCAAAACTTGTTTGAAAAACAAAGCGGTTATTACCCAAAACAGAACATTTACATAGAATTGGTAAAAAAGAAATCGGTTCAAAAAATTATTTAATGAGGTGTATATATTTACTTAAGAAATATTATAACATTAACTCCCTTTATTTTATGATATTCAATTTTTCAATTGATTTTATTATTTCACAAGGATCATGATTCAAAAGTTACTGAAGTGTAAGGGTATTTATAGTCTCAGTTATATTCTTATGAGAAATATCCCATATTCATCATTAATTTATTATGTTTTGGTGTATATAATTCACATTAATCTATTCTATGATTCCTTTTATAAAATATTTGGGTATTTACATATTGATTTTATGATCTCTATTTTTTTTGGATTCACGGTTAAAATGTTTTCATATCGGTAAAGTAATTTTATCTTAATTTTATATCTTTGAGAGGTAAATTATGTTATGAATCTATATTATTTCATGAGGTGTATATAATTACCCTTTAATAGGAAATATCATGAGTTTAATCATCATCATTATGTTTTATGTTTCATTTTATTTTATTCATCCATGGGGAATAGAATTCAATGTTAACAAATTTGTAGCTATTTATTGCAACAATCTAATAATTTATCTTGATTATTTATGATTATTCATCCATTGATAAAATATTATGACTCATATCATATTAATTCTAAATAATTTTATTATCAACTATTTATTCATGATATCTTCAATTAATGGTACCACTTTTTCAATCGTTTGTAATGATTTTTTTATGAAAATACTACATCATCTCTCACTTTATTTAAAAATATATGTTCTTTCAAAACATTGTTTTCCAAAAACATTTCCTAAATTTTTTCAAATGATATTTGGAGAAAAGCTTAAAAAGACTAATTTTTTTAAAACAATTTTATTAAATTATTTGAAAAAGTTTATTTATAAGTTTCCAGACCTATTTTTATAGAAAAATGTTTTTTTAAAATTAAATTTTCAAAAAATAAATGGTATTTCCCTAAATAAATGTTTTAAATTAATTTTTAATGATTCATTTATATGTTTTAGAATTTATTTCCCAGAAAACATTTTTGGGAAAATTTTCATGTTTACAAATATTGATTTTCAAAGAAATACAATTTTACTTATGAAATGTTCGATGGAATATTTAAAACGTCATTATCAATCTAACATGAAATTATTATATATATTGTTTGATTTATAGGGGATATGATCTATGGGAACCATTATTATTATTGCCTTTAATGGGTTATGTTTAAATTGAAAATTTATTTATAAAGACTCTTCTATGTGTTATAGCATGATAAAGAACATGTAAAATTTATTTCCATTAATTAATTAATCTGTGATGAATGGATTATGGTACATATTTGCTTTCCAAATGTTATTATAGGATTAAATATTTATGTAAACCATTTAATTTTATGGGTTATGATATTATTTTTATGAAACCCAACTATTTTTATTGGTCATGATTTGATGAATGTTTTTTTATCTTGTAGCACACATATGTATGATTTAATTATATGGTGGGTTGGACCTATATATCCCAACAATTAATTGAGGGATATTTATATCTCATTATGTAAAATGGGAAACAAGTCAACAGTCTTGACCCATATTGGGAAACTGGTGTGTCATGATCCACAATGGAAAACAAGTGTGTAATCATCCACTATGGGAAACACCTATGTCCTGATCCACTAGGTTGATGTTCATGGTATTTCACCTTGAAACATGAAATTATTTTCTATATTTATAATGGTGTTACACTTATATAACTTGAGATTATGGTACACAATTGATTTATAATGATTTATCACCCTTATGATTCATGTCTTAAAAAACTCTAATCTTTATTCCCTGACTCATTTATGCGATCTTTGATATGTACTGTATGGTTTTATAATGTTATTATCATGTTCTCATACCCTTATATTCATGTTATAAAAATGTATCTCTTTTTTTACTCTTACATAGAATCTGAGGTCATACATTCTTATGATTCCTTTCTCTAGGTTGTGATGAAATTTTTTAAGTATGTGTACTGGAGGGGAATAACTTTATGGGAGATGTTGAAGATTATTAACTAAATTAGAAGAATGTTTTCCCAGTTTTTAAGGACAATAATCTATTATGGTCCTCAAGAATAAAATTTATTAATTTGATGAATTATTTTTCTAATATTATGTAATATTCCTTTATAATGAGCCTGGGTCCTTATTGAACCATTTTATATTTCCCCTACTACTACAAACTCGACACTCCACTAGTGGTTAGGGGTATTGTCTACGTAATTAACTCATCCTACCAAACTGGTTTCATATCACTCAGGTAATTTCTAGAGTGACTTTACCTTCCCCATGGACACTGTTCTTTTCACTAACCTATTTTAAATTCCCATAATGATTCATCATAATATTTAAATACATACTACCTAGTCAACCTATATAAACTTATTTTCCATCACTAGAAGCTTCCTTCAGGATCCCCTCAGATATAAGAGTCTGACTTACGACCTCAAAAAACATATTCAGCATAAATATGTTAACTTGAGACTTAATTTCCCTTAAGATCATTTGGAAAACATTTCACCACTATAGAATCATCTAAATCCAATATTGTAACAATGTACTAAAATCTTTAAAGAGACCATCATAGTCTATTATAGACATTCTCATCTTGTTCAAACTAATGAAATCTATTGACCTCTCTTTCCTATGCATCTAGTGCCCTAAGAAATACTCCTAAATGACCTTCCACTCCATATTCTCCAAATTTCCATCCCAAGTGTAGATGTCCAACCAATTATTCTCTTTACCACATAACATATAATTATCCAATTTTATATTTTTTCAGCATAAGCCTCAAAGTGGACAAGATTCATCTAGATTGACATTATCCAGAACCTAGATACCATAGGTCCACCCTCTCTAGTAAAATTTGGAGTGTACTGCAACTAAAACTCCAATATATGGTCTGACATACTCTTTAAAACCCGACTTTTGAATCTTTCAATAAATTATATAATTTAAGAAAATTTATCACAAAACTTATCTCCTAACCCTTCACCTAAAAATATCAGGTCCTTAGGTTCCCTTATTGGAGGATCATTTCTATCCATATCCTCATGTCATCCTATCAATAATCTTATTCATGTAGGGATATCTCTAAAATTAAAAACACGTGTCTTGTGAAATATTACAAAACATTATCACATTTATGTAAGATAGATTCACATAAATTCATAACAATTCATCCCTTATACCATGCCAAATGGTAAAAACTAAGGAAACATCTCTAACCTCAATCGTCCCTTGTCTAGGCCATGGATAATATATGGTAAAACAATCACACATCAAATTTCTCATTAGACACCAATTTATCTATTTTATTTATCAAATTTAGCATCAATTTTTTTTAAATTTAAAATTTCATATTAGGAACCATTTTTTATTTGTACATGAAAATAAAACAATTTTCATTTAAATAACTCAGAAATAAATTACATGTTTTCTTAAAATGATTCATGTAAAAATATTTTTATAGTACCTAAATTGATGCATGTATACATAAATCTCATTCAATACTTATCCAGAAATAAATTATTAGAAAATATTAATTACATCTAACAAAAATATAATCACTTGATGTGAATTAACATACAACTGTAATAAGAGACATCAATTAAAACAATAGTACACTAGATACAAGGGTTTTCCTCTATACATGCGTTAAATAATCCTATGAATGAGCTCATAACCAAGGACTCAATATTCCTAGTATCCCTCTTACCTTTCTCAAATAGTAATAAAAATAGAATAAAATACAAATCACCTCTCATAACAAATTATAATGTCCTATCCAGGGTGCCACATATTGGTGTCTCGAGAAGGTGGGATCCATGACCTCAAGCACGCTTCCCTTTATGCTAGAGGCTATCAACCAGCAGTAATGGTATAGTTTAAATCATGGTGATATTACACCCTCATTATTAGATTAAAACAAAAATATAAATAGATAAGAAATATCCAAATTATAATAACCAAAAACTAGAATAATATCCCAACCAATAGAGACCCATATCACTTGATGATCCGAAATAAGGACACATTATCCTAAACAAAACCAATATATATATATCAAGATATATATGTGCTGAGTGTATAATTAAAATCCAAAATGTAAACAAATAGAGAACCTTACATGCGAGGACAGACAACATGTTTAATTCCCTCACCTATGATCTTTCCCAACTCATCCATCTAACACAGGGACCTTTCCCTTATCATGTCCTATAAACATGAATTCTATTTGGGTACCAATTAGGTATCCCATGTAGGGTTTGAGTAAAACTGAATATCCCACCAACAACAACATCTAAAACAGTATCTAGTCAACAAAAATGTATGCAGTTGTATAAATAATAAATCATAACTAATAAAATAAGAAGTTTACAAATCAAATTATACATTAATTAACCATATAATGTTACTCAAGTTCACAATGGTACCCAGACATAAAATAACTACATCATCCATTGAAAGAGACTAAACTATATCACAAGGGAATCGTAATACATTAAAACAAGGTCTTCTATTATCCATGTAATTCCATTTTATTATCATGGATACTTGGAACCATAGTCCAATGCCAACATTTTTTCCTAGAACATCGTCGATAGAACCATGTGGGTATTTGATGCATCAATCCCTATTAAATGCCCCATTTATCTTTCAATCAAATATATATTAAATATATAACATTTATCAATGTTATTCATATTTAACCCTCTTATCCTCTATTAACATCACATCACACAATTAAAATTTATAAAAAATAATCAATAGTCATCACTTTAATAAAATTGAATAATATGAAAAATTCCCCATTAAACAATTTATCAACATTTAAATCATATAATACATTACCCCTTTATAATTAATCCATTCATCCCATAATTTCCATTACCAATCAATTCATAATAACATTAATCAACTAATTTCATAATCTCAATATCCCATAAAGTCCATAATATCTATATTCTAATAATTCCATAATTAATTAATTAAGAAATTTAGTAATCAAATTAAATATATGATTCCCAAATGTGAAATAAAAATATTAAAATTATATACAAGTGATTAAAATTAATACTAAGGAAATTGAAAATTATACTACCTACCTCAGGGTCAATGATGGACATTTTCCAAACTCAAAACCCCCAAATTAAAATAGAATGATCAATTTCACAACAACGAAAGAGACACTAAACCAAAACGAAGTTCTTGATCATTTATATTAATATAAATTAAAATATATATCTAAAATCATCACCAAAAGAGTGTAAAACATTATTCTTAATATTTAATGAGAGAATTTAGAGAGAGAAATCCAAATGGGAAGATATTACATAACAGAATAGGTAAAAATCCATCAATAGAATCATCAGTTTTTCCAGAATGTTGTTCAAGGATCCTCGGAATCCATCATGGATATTTCAAAAAAGAAGGAAAAATTTTAGTTCCGAGATAGGAGTAATTTCTGTTCATACCTAGGGGTTCATGATATTTAATATATTTTTTCATGGAAATGGAAATATTGTTCATGGTTTCCTAGGGCGGGGCACAAAATTTTCTAAACTGTGCACCTTAACCATTCACTTCTCTTTAGAGTATAAAAATTCATCCTAGTATGTTTATCGATTAGACAAACTATACACCAACAATGAAACACCCCTATGCCTTGGGTTGCATTGTTGTTTGGGGGTATCTGCAAGGTTTGGGAATATCAGGTGCCAACCGTGTGTTGTCCCTTTTACTTCCAAAATTCCAAATTTCTACAGGAAGAACCATTAAGAAAACCCTCCAAATATATACCAAAAAATGTAATGGAGTAATAAAAAATGAGTACAAGAATTCACTAGAATGGTTTGAATCTTACTTGAACTCTAAAATTAAATATAAAATATAATAAATATTATTTTTCTGGGAATGAAAAAATACGTTATCTAAGTTAAACATATAAATTTATCTAATCAAATAATCATTCAAGAAATATAATTTTTTACATAGTGAATATGTAAGATTTTTTATCATAATTAAGAAGTTTTTTTCTACCAACATTTTTTAATAAACATGTAAAATATTTTTTTATATATTAGTTTAGTTTTATAGAAAAGGTAACTTTTCCTATGTAATATGTTATATGATTATTATATTATATAAGAAGATTGATCCCTAATTTTTTAATCTTATAAAGTTTCACATAGAAAACAAATAGATTTAATAAATACTTTATAGGATGTTTTTAAATATCATGGGAATTATTTTGGGAATAATTAATTTCAAAAATTAATTCAAAAATAAAAATTTTTAAACTGGATGATCCCAAAGGAATGTATTCACGAATTAAATATCTTGAATGTAATTTTTGATTCAATCAGTGATAAAGTAAGATTGTTTAAATCCAGAATGAATATAGTATATCATGATAGAGAGTGGAAATTATTGACAACATTATTGGTCCTGCTAAAATATGTTAAATTTCACTATGATGACCCAGAACATATCAGAAAGAAGGAATAATAATTGTTATGAATAATATAAGTTGAATAAGATTTTTAATGTTATTTATTTGTTTGTATTTTGATTTTGAAATTCTTATCCTTGATAGGGATGAATCACATCTGTAAAATAAATAATATTTCTTAGGATGTAAAACTTTCATAGATGAAAATATTCAGTGAAAATTATATTTTCATAGAATATCAAAGAGATAGAAAAAAATATGTAGAATAATATATATTCTGTTGTGAAATTAGAAGAATATAAAGAAGAATAAACACATTGAAATATTGATAAAACTATTATCTAGTAGATTAATCTATATTATTTTAAAAAAATTATATCATTTCATCAATGTGGGAGCACCTTATGTAGTTAGGATACTTATATATAACTCGAGTGGACGGATAATCCCTGTTTGTTTGTAATACTCAAAATGAAACTAGAAGTCTCTATGATCACTCATGAATCTATAACATAATTAATATTAGCCTTATCATTTTGATATTTGAGCCTTGTATAATATTGTTTTCAAACTATTAATGTGTTATTGGTTGTGTTAAAGGAATATAGGTAATCGCTTTATAAGGTTGCAATGTTTACATATTAAAAGAATCTAAAAAAGAAATTTCAAATAATTGATTCATCCCCCCCCCCAAATTTATTTTTTATGGATATTGATGGGTTTTTCAAGTTGTATCAGATCTAGGTTACCTTCATGGATAGTCTATTTTTTTGAGACAAATTTCTCCCCCATATTGGATTTTTCTCTTTTCAATTTCTATAATAAATATAGATAGCCTCAATTAAATGAAAAACAAGAGGATTGATACTTCTAACTATAATAATTAATACTTATAAAAATATCATATGATGCATTATTGTTTATCAATTAGGTTATATGTTTAATTTCTATAATTATTGAATTTACTACTTATAGAGATGGTGTTTTAATGACATTAAATGGAATAAAACCCAAAATTTTCAAATGTGCTCATATTTCCATTAAATCTTTTCTTTTAAGGAAGGAATTCTTGAATAAAAATGATATTAATATAGTAAAGGGAATATGGGAGATATTATAAAACATTTATTAATGAAATAATAAGTTGAATGAAGATAAATTTTAGGTTTGGATGTTGATGTATGAAGACCAAAAATTTATGGCGTTTGAAATTGGTAATTAAATATTTATTGGATTCAATGATATATTGAGAATTTCTAGAGGTTTTGGTAATTTTATAGAGGATAAAATTGGTTTTAGGTTTATATTATGAATTCTTACTAATATATTTGGTTCTAAAGTCTCATAAATCGATGACCACAATCTAGGTACACTTCCATTTTATGACATAGACAACAACCTTATGGTTTAGGAAATGCAAAAACGACATATTTTGATGAAGAAGTGAAAATTTGAAATAGAAATTTCCTTTAAATCCTCAGGTAAGGAGAAATATAATAAATGATTGAATGGGGATAAACTAAGTTGTTCAGATTATGAAGAAGACGTTTAATATATGTTTTAAAAATATATATAATTCATTTATAGAATTGTATGAAGATGATAAGGAAGATATGGGGGTAATTCCTTTAAACATTGTCATTTCTAGATTCAATTTTTATTTTTCATTGATGTTAGAAAATTTAAAAGTTGAAGAAATCAGGAAAGGTGTGGACGATAATATAAGAAGATTCTCTGTGAATAATGTAATAATATTTAATAAATTATGGTTTTATTCAAAAATAAAGGGTAAAAATATCCCTAAACTCAAAATATAAATTTATTATCAATGATTTAGAATGATGAGATTAGTAATGTTGAAGTGGATATTGATACCTATAATGGAAATGATTTGAAACAATTTATTATTAATGTGAATCAGGTTGAATTCACTTGTTAATAATATAGTGGTGTTGAGATTCATGAAGATAATAATATAGGTTTATTTGGATGTGAGGTAAAATGAACATTCCTTTATATATATCTAATTTAGATAATATGATCAAATAATTTAATACTGATAATCTATTTTCAGACAAAAATGCTTATCTTTCTCGCAAAGAGTCATAGTTCTTGAAAGAGGGCTATTACATGATGAAATTTCACACTAAAGGGGAGACTCAAAAAAACCAAATTTATAAATGAATATTATTAATAGATAATGACATTGGTATTTTTCAATTGAATTTTATTAGTTTTTAGAAGTAATTAGATCAGTAAAAATAAATGTTTTTGAATTATATTAACGAATATGGACAAACATTGATGGAAAATATTATTGAAAGGAATAATATCTTGAATAATTTTGTATTAAACCATTAATGAAAACATTCACATTAAAATAATGATGTCTAATATAATTAAGTAAAGTATCATTGGAAGTCACAATTGAATAAGATCAATTTTCCATCAAAATAAAATGATTATCAAAAATATAAAAATTTTGTAACTACTGATTTAGAAGAAAAATATATTAAAAAAATTATTAAAATAAATCTAAAAATAATTCTAGATTGAGGAGGTGGATTTTTGGAGTTTTGAACCTACCTATTAAGGATCAAAAAATCCAAAAAGGAATAGATACTTGAATGTGTGTAATATGTTCCACAAAAAGAAAAGGAAATGGGGTTAACACTCATGGATCGTGTAACCTATAATACGAAATACAATCACATTACATTAAAAATGCCATGTTGATACTTCATATGTATTGAATAAAATACTAGAATATCATATAGTGTGCCTTTAATAATCCCTCATTGTTCTTGTGAATGTGTCTGATGATACTGAGTAATCGTGTAGTGGCTTCCTGATAAGATCCCACATGTCATGCGACTTGTTAGGGGGAAAGCGTAGGACAATAATCTAGAGATTAATGAAAAATAAGTAGACAATAAAAATATTTTGTGATTATATTATGGTTATAATTCTTAATTTGATGATACCATGTGATTTTCATGACACTGCAATGGCCCGGGATATAATTTATCATTGTTGCATAAGATCTTGTTGGCATGTCACCTACGTCACACGAAATCCCTCAAACATGTCCAAGAGGTCATGTGATCCCCATTTAGCTCCAAATAAAAATATAAGGATCTGTATATGTTTACTATAAACCATTATAATAGGCCTTATTTTTTCATGTGATGCATTATCGATGGGGAGAGTGGATTTCTTCGACAATAGTAATTCCATGTGGTGAGATCCTCGACCTTTGTAAAATAAACAAAAAAAAGATAATTTCTAGGAGCTTCTACAAGGGAAAGATATATTGACCTTATGAGAACACCCCTGGTGATCACTATTGATCTTGTAAGGCCCCCCTCAACATCCATCTTGATTTTTGAAGGCGCCCTAGAGGGAAACCTTTGTATCACAGAATGTCCTAGAAAATTCACATCATATAATGAAAAATCCTCTCAATAGGAATCATTATCTCGCCAATGTTCATGGCCATGTCGGGATGACATTATTAAATCCCTAGTTCATGTCTACATTATTAATTAATACCCACATTGATTTTCCAAAATACCATAAATCTGGCGCTGATGGGATAATCTTGTGGTCGCTTAAAATCATGTGATTCCCATGAATAACCCACAGATGGATTTTATGATGCACATGATAGCAAATCCCTCTACTGAATCCAGCTCAGATTTGACAGATATGATCCATGAAAAGAAGAATATAATCAGAATAGATAGGCCTATAAATCTCCAACCCTATCCTGAAAATGGGATTTTTAGATCCACACACCAGTACACCAAGGCATCGGTGTAGGAGTTTCGGAGCATCCAATCCCGTGGTCACAAAGGGTTTCCTCTAGGTAAAATCTAGGGAACAACCTAAGCTATCACAAAGAATTCAAGGATTCTTTGTGTGATCACGTAATATCACATAAAGGACTTCTTTTTACTATTTTTTGGACCTCCCACACATCTGCTAAATCATATGAGACCAGAACAAGATAAAACTGAACATATCTTGGACTCATGAAATAATAGCAAGAATAAAGACTAAAATATTGAATACATATGAGAAAAACATAGATGATTATCCTCATGACCATTTCCTAAAAAAACATGATAATGAGATATCATAAAGGCATGTCACTCATGTTATGAACCATTCCCTTGAAATACCATTTGGATCATGTGGTGTCATCTAGAAATGTCAAGAAAGTCGCACAACACTCATACAAAAATCCACACAAAGACTTGAAAATCCCTTTGGGATCGCCATATAGATATTTTGAATCCCTCTAGAAATGTCTCCCATGTTATACAATAGCATGAGTGTTGTCAGCTAGGTATCCCTGAGCCCTATGGGCTTGCCATCCAAATCCTATTTCACCCTCTAATAATATCATCTAGGTGTTGTGATGACACCAGGACATGTCAACTAGGTTACTTGATTCCCTATGGATAAGCCACATGAGTTTTTTGAATCCCTCATTTAACACCAATAATATCTTGTGATTCCCTTTAGATATACCAACTTGGATAATGAGACGCCCTCTAGAAAACTAACATAGGTTATGTGACACTCTTTACACATGTCAACTATGATCATGAAATTTCCTTCAGGCATCCTCTACCAAGTATTATGAACTCCTCCAAACATGTTCAAATGTATCATGGTATTTTCCCTAGGACTTATTAGAAAGACAACTAGAAATGTCGAGAAGACAACCAAACACATCATGTGGACAACAAATCCATGTCTAGAAGACGTCTCGGGACCTGATATACTTCTCCAAATAGGAATGTTAGGGTAGCCATAGAGTGTTAGCCCCAATCCAAATGATATATGACAACTCTGACTCCTACTATAAATAGGATATGTGGGAAACATCTCTTTGGCTCATCCTCCATATTAAACATTCAAAGATGTTTTCCAAGTAGGTTATTCATTCATTTATAATGAGTGATACTAATTACCTGATATCCCTTGTTTCTCATCCCGAGCATAGCTCGCATGGTCTTAGGTATTTGAAATGACCATATCATCTGCATCATAATACTCTACCAAGAAATAGAAACCACAGTTTTTAACCCCTGATTAGTGGATTAATAAGATATATCCTCCTTATTAAGAGAAACCTCAGTATGTGTTCCCTTATCAGTTCCATAATATGAGATTCCCTCAACATTAGGGTAACCTTGGATTGTAATCCTTAGTCAGACCAAAATACAAGAACGTTTCATCCTACTATAACCAAGATACATAGGATGCTTTCCTAAAGGCCCATGCTCAAATATGCATGCACCTCAGTGTGTGACCTTCCATGTCTCTAATATTGATCCATCATAATCCAGTATATCCCAATGGATGGTCATCCTTCATCTTCCATCAGTCGATCGAGGATTCAACTAAACTATAATAACTCTTATTCCTACAGTATCTAGGTAACGTAGGATTCCTTCTAAAGGAATGATCTACATACTAAACATCTAATGGGTTGTCCTAGCATGTTGGCCCTATATCCATGTTCAATGATACCACTTACCTCCTATACCTTGTTTCCTACATCGAGAATGGCTCATATATGCTTATGGAGTTGTAATAATCACCTCATTTTCATCTCAAATCTCCACCAGTCAGGGAAACCTCAGTGGGTAAGCCCTGACTAATGAATTGATATAACTACCACCGTATATGTTTTCTACCATGGGGAAAGTCTCAAGGGAATGATTAATAATTGATATATATGATTTATTCCTTCATAAAGATATGTAGGACACATTCTCAGGGATCGATCTCAACAATTTGTTCCCAAGTTCCACCATATATTTCCTTTCTATATGAAGTTATAATATACGATTTCAATTAATTTTATGGGGATTTTTTTACTAATTTGATACCAGATATGTAGGATTCCTTGTGATGGTTCAATCCGATACTCAAACTATTAAACACCTCCCAAGATGGCTAAAAACTCTAGAGAGTCTGGTTTTCTGACTTCAAACTACAAGAAACTATCCACCAATGGGAATGGATGAAGAACCTATGAAACATAGAGATGGGTTTAATAATAAGAACCCCCTTCATATAAAATGATACAACCAATGGTCATTTTTTGGCTAACTAGTGTTTTATTCAGAATTAGAATGGATTATTGAACATATCTTAAATCTATAAATGATTCCCAATGTATGCAAAAATTCCCCCCAAGGGTGTGATGAGCATGACCTCCCATCATCTTAAATAGTGTGAGTTACTAAGCATCGAAAGGTATGAAACCCCATAAGATCTCTTTCCTTTGGAAACTAATTCCATAGCCCGTTATGGATGTTGGATCCGTTTAGAGTTTCTGTTAAAGATAAAAAAATGGAAAACGTAGATTGAATGATTATGAAAAACAATTAAGTCACTATAATCAAAACATCAGGCTAGGATAACAACATATTTTCGATTAAAAAAATGGTCAACCAGATGATAAATTGTTTAGCTAAGGGATATTTTTGACAATATACAAGGAAATATTTCCCAATTCTCATGGGACAATTTATTTCCTATTGCAAGGATGGTCATTATCATCATTTTCCGGAAACAAAAATGGTGAATCGGATTTGAATGTCTCAAATAAATAATTTTGTATAACCATGTATCAGGAGACCATATTTTCATATCCTATTCAATTAAAAGTGGGTAAAATGAAATGGATCTTATAGCTGATAAACTGTAGCTGGTTTCTCATAAAATGAGTTCTTTATCTCTTTGAAAATTTTACGCAAGTAGAATTGCTGGATCATGAATTTGAAATGGAAATTGTGTTACCCATTAATACCTAATTGATAACATTTCATTCATGTAGTGACTAACTAATTATTTACCTCGTGACTTATTTTCATCATGATTTTAGATACTTCTCTGAAAAACAACACCTGACCTGAGATAATTTCTTTATCCATAGACCGTTTTGGAAAATCAGTTATGGTTGCAACACCCATGGGACTCAAAATGACCTCACCTACCTGAAACCTTCAATGTTAGGAGGAAAAGGAAATAGTCATAGAATACGATATAAATGGTACCATTTTAATATATGGGGCTCCCCTCAAGGGTCTACATATGATGAAATTGATGGGCCCACACAATCCAGAAAAATCTATAGTAAATTCAGTGGAACTCATCACCATATAAAACCATTTCAGATGTTTGTCCCTAAAGTGATCCAATAACTACCTTCATTATCTGATGAATGTGGATCATAGAGAAAACTACATATATATTACTATTTTAGGGACACTGAGGAGGGATCTTTTCAACCTTCTTCACCAGCACCATCTCACATGTACCCTTCAGTCTCTTATTGAAGGTACCACATGAAACACTATCAACTCTAACACCCATGAACAAGATTCAAGGAAGAGACGTCAGGACCAGAAGGCTCTAGATAATTGTGTGTTGTTTCATATATAAAATCCCACTAGAAATCCATTCTAGAATATTCTAACATTAGACAGAAAGTAGTACAATATCCATACTTACTCAGAACAAGTGTGTGGGAATATTCTTATAGTAAACATTGGTGAGGAAGATATCCTTACTCACATGCATGAAGTCCATTATCATATTCTCGTGGAACAAGGAATAAAAAAGTGTGATCATATTCCCACTTCAATAGAATATATATTCCATTTCATAGTGAATATATAAAATGTACATGATTAAATTCTTGAACACACATTGTGATAGTAACATTACATCTTAGAAACAACTAAAGAACTCTTCTAACATATTCTTACCCTTGCATTGATACTGGGATAGGTGCATATTCATATTTCTAAATCCAGGGTAGGAAAACACTCTAATAATTATGAACAAGTGGTTCCCCAAAGAATGTTCATAATATTTGTTACTTCTATGATGATTATCAACATATTCTAGTAAAGAACAATGCTTCAGACCATTATTATATTCTTGTCCCAACTAGGGATCACAAACTTAGAGTTAAAAATTCATTGGGATAGTCTCATATCCTTGTTGAAAAAGGCCGACGTCATATTCCAAAGTCTTATCATTGGGATCATATCCCAGTTATTACTATGGATCACTAAGTGATATTAGAACATTCCTTGGTACAAGCTCATATTTATATCAAAGAAGGCCAACGACATACTCAAAATTCCCAAGAGCAGGCATGTATCGCTATTATATCTCGTGCTCCCCATGTGAGAATGGAACATGACATGGGAGAGTCTCATATTTCATATAGTGAAACTAAATTGAATATTTAAATTGATCATTGAATCCATGTTTATATCCCTATTTCATCCAATGAATGATTTCACCAATATCCCTCAAAGTCAATACAAGAAAAGGCTCATACCCTTTCTCCAATTTTGGAGGTCTGTCAGCATATTTAAATAGGGAAAGCATATTTTTACTCGGATAATAATCTCATTCCAACTGGGGATCACCAAGTGATAGTGACACATGCCTAGAAATATGCTCATATTCCTATAAAAATACTAAAATCTTACTCCATGGTCTTAGGATCCTTCTCATATCCCTGTTCTAGCTGGGGCTCACCAAGTGAGATTACACATTCCCCAGGGAAGGATCATATTCCGGTCAATAATGAAGAAACTCATTAGTATATTCTAGATGCTTCTTAGTTGTTGGATCATACTCCTATACCACTAGTAAGTCATCAATAAGTTATGTTAACTATTATATAGTGGGATTATATAATTGCATAATTCTAGAAGGTGGGTCATAATATTCTTGCAATGATGTCGAATGATCCTCATATCTCTATTATGCTCAATGTCATTATACATTAGGTTGTTTGAGACAAATTTTTTACACATAAAGGGTCAGTAAAATCTTTAATTAAAGATGAAAATGATCATTACTATGAAGGTCATCTTTATGGTAGTGTAGATTTAGGTTGTAGGGACACAACTCCTGAAAGCCAATATCATTAACCTCCCCATGGTGATATCTCCCACAGAGAAGGAAACCCCACGCTTTCCCAAAATCCACTATATAGGGAGGTTTTAAAAACTTTTACATCATCATTTAGAGAGGTTATATAAACATTGGGGTCAACCATGTATAGTTTCCTATAAACATATAGCTACACTTCACATCGATCATCAGGCGATCCTAAGAAGTACCTTCCCTGGTTTAAAAATATATAGGCATGAAATTATAATGACATAGAAGAAAAAAATGACATATGTAGAGATTTATGGGGAAACAACCTCCCCTCCATGTTCTTTCACCTTGCTACTTCTAACTATGAGATTCTAGATGGGAAAGAAAAGGATTTCATTCCTTATCTACACTAAAATATTTTTTAAAGTCATCAACGACTAAAGTGTATAAACCTCCACTATCTAGGATAAAAGGTTCAGCTTCATGCCTTCAAGATACTTTATTTTCAGCTATACTTCACTGTTATTTTCTTGGCTCAGGGTCCAAAATCAAAAAATATTATCACAAATCAGAATTACACTTGCCTCCATTGCATCACATCACTTCAAAAGTTGATAGATTAATTCATGTTATGTATCAATATTCGAGGATGGTTAAATAATGTATAATTATACTCCATCACACCAGTGGAACAAAATAGACCCTCGGATATTGTACTCTTTATTTTCATAGACTCTAGTGAAATCTGGGGACTAGGAAATGCTCTGGAAAGTTGGTCACTACAATGCTCCCGCTTAAATGGTTCCCAGACATCCTGAATAGAGGAAGTGGATAACTAATACAATATTTAATTGTTCCCATCAAATCAATGGGATAAATTTTATGATGATATTCCTAGGACACAATCAACCCAATTGAATCCTATAGAAATATACTCTTGTTATGGGATTCCATTTCTCCAATCTCCAATGTGAAAATAGTTGTGTCACATATGACAGGGCATAGTAGCATCTTCCATTGCATCCATACAAGGGATACCCCATCCCAGTGTATTAGGGGAATATCTTCCACTACCTCCACCCATCAGATCAAAAATGCCTGAGAGGATTCTGGTCATGTCAGAAGCAGTTGGAAAAAACACCCATCTTATTGAGTTGGGGGGGAGTTTCACCTCCATCATCAAATCAGATCCATCATCCATCGAGACGGTCCTTGGAAATCATTTTCTATTTTTGATCCACACCATCCAATTAGGTTGAGTACATTTTTAACTCAATGAATGTGTGTGGAATCATAAAATCCAAGACCGGCTGAATGAATAATAAAGATATATATTATCACTGATACACTCAAACCAATAGTAGTGTTTGTCAAAGAACCTAAGTGGGTCAAACACTATGGTATACCTCATGTTGAGTAGAAAAAACCACAAAACTACTCTTATTCAGAAGGACATATAAATAAAGTTCACCTAGAATTTGAAGAACAGATGAATAAAACTTACTCCTTCTAAAATGATCAATTCCTTAATTATATCCTTTACCTAGGGTCAATATCCTACTCAAGATACCATATAACAGGAAGCCCCATGTGTTAATCCTCACTGACCATCCTAGATACTTCCATTTACACAGAAGTATGGGTCATAATATCTAGTATTTCATTATCCTCATAGATATCCTCTGAAGCATAGTTATATCTAGACATGTGATGTTGGGTAAATCCCCAGTGAAGGTGGCAAGTATAGTTGTTGAGAAGTCAGAGTAATATTTTGATTTCTAGAAATTTCTGGCCTGACATGGACTAAATATAAACATTTTTATGACTCAGAAAATAGTTTTCCAGACTCATGATTCTCTAAGAGCATAGATTAATAGATAAACAATTTTTTGGACACCCATGTAGGTGACATCATATATGTCTCCCAATTATGGATGTGACTATCACACATAAAAAGAGATATAAGAGGAAGAGCCATATTCTATTCAGACACAAGCTCCAACTCTTTAACATTTCATCCCTTCATTATCCAATGAATCAGAACCTCCCTACCAAATGGAACCCCTATCAGATGAATCTCTCATATTAGGTTCTATCAATGTGAAACAAATGGTATAACCCTTCTCTAATGGTGAATATTCCTTCGAGTTCATGTCACCTACACAAAATTGAGAGATATGAGACAGCAAGCATATAAACCAATGATATTGGGAACATAATGGGCATAAACGAACACAATATTTTGGTCACATCCCTAAAGAGGACATATATATAGTTGAGGCCCATGAGAAAGTTCTCTAGAAAGACCAACAGAGACTTTGAGGTGTCTCAGAACTCTCCAGTGGTCATGTGTTTCTAGTCATCTTACATAACTACCTCATGGTGGTGGGATTATATGATCATCATATATAATTAGGATGGATGGAATGAATTATGACACAACCATAAGATACTCCCTCGACCTCTACACATGAACTAGATTCATATAACTCAAATTTCTCAACTTTTGAGCCATATAATAAAGACTAACCCCACCTTGAGAAAAAATAACATCTAGAAAAAAAATCCGACATTATGAATGTTAGTACCAATAGGCGCCTATATACCCTGAAGGGGGGGTGAATCTGGGTATGGATATTCTTTTTCAACATTCTTACTGCCCCACTGGATCTTAGCCTCTTTATTACAAAGGGTAACTTTGTTTGCAGTTGTGTGTTTATCATGATCACTTATTTTCTTTTTCATCTGATGATGATGCTTTAAATGCAATGCAAGGAAGTAAGCAGTAAGACACATAGATTTTTACTTGGTTCACCCTAACTGGGCTACGTCCAAGGAGCATACACTAACAAGTTGCTGCTCGTAACAAATTCCACTGTTATTCACTAGATGTGGATAGAAAGGTTCAGGAACAGTCACTCTGTCCCAGGCTCACTACCTTTAGAAGGGTTAGGGTCAGCTCAATGCTTTCCCAAGGGTCACTCCCTGTTTCTCTCTCTCTGGCTCACTGCCAGTGTAGAGGATCACCTTCTTCCTCTTCATTTTCTCACTTCTCCATAATGGATCCACTCATAGTTTATAGACTTGCAGGTCTCATAATTATCACCAATGAATACATACTCTGTTGTATGTGGATGCTCTGTTGAAGTTAAACTTTCACCGGTAGATGAACCTCTCTTTGCACCGAAGGTATCGGGCAATCTTCTAGCTTTTGCGCAGCCCCGAAAAGATGGGCATTCTCCAACAAAATCTGGCACTCATATCCAAGCCCGGTGTGCAAGTCCCAAAACGGCACGCATGTCTTCAGTGTGCAATAAAAACTAGTGCGCAATTCCACCTCAACCACTTGCATGACACAGCCTTACTCAACTCCAAACTTGCGCGATGCACCATTTTTTAAGCCCAAACTGATTTTGGTGTGCAACAAAAAAATGGGCGTGCAACTAACCACCTGGCGTGCAACCTTAACTTGTACGACCACACACCACTTGAGCGACCATCATAGCTGCACGACGGGAGCTCTGATTTTCTCTAAGTGTTGACCTCGTGCAGAATGAGTAGGGGTAGACCTGTATTTATAGGCATTTGGACCCCCTACGCGACGCCGTGCAAGTCTCCCCTCGGTGCGCAAGTCTCGGCGCGCAAGTCTATTCCCCTGCAAGTCACATGTGCGACCCACTTCCAAACTTTGGCGCCCTTCTCCCTTTTCCATATTTTCATGTTCTAATCTTGAAAAACATTAGGCACGCATGTTTCTTTGCCTCCACAACCTCTGTGCGCAATCCACTTTTCCAAAACCCACTTTTATTCATTTGTCAATTTTCAGGCCCAAAAATTTGGCAAACACTGGAAAATGGTGCCACCTTGTATCTGCTCTTTTTGAACCACCTTCATATCATCCAATCCTTTCTCTACAATCTTGAATCAATCACGGATCGTTAACCACATCCCTTGAACTTGACATGTCACCATGAAATTTTCTTTGTCGACAAACTTGTACATCAGGGTTTCCTTTATCAACAATCACAACACATATGTCCACTTTGTCAACAAACACAATCACCTCAAAAATTCTTCAATGATTCCTTGAGGTATTTTTTTCCCAACAATGAAATATATGGAGGTTTACCCTACCAAGATCTCAACCTTATATATTCTCATTCCTTTAAAAGAACATAGGAAGGTACTCATTGACTCCTTACAGATTATGTAGAAGTTTGAGATAAAAGTTTCTACAAATGATGTCTATCAATTGGAGTCCATGATATAAGAATTCCATGTTGCCTTCTTGTTCACAATGTATGATTAGAAAGATGTCATATAAAGGAACACCGTACCCCTATATGTTTTGGGTAGACTCTATAATTTCTACATTCAAATGACTCTAATTGAAAATGGTTCTAATATCAATCTCACCTGGATTCAAACCCTCAAATATTTGTGGTACAATGAAGAGGATTTCAATCCCACGCATTTGAGGATTAAAATGTATGATAAGTGAGGGGAAATTATTCTGGGTAAGATCAATCTCAAAGCTCAATTTGTGGATCTCACATCTAATGATGACTTTATTCTTATCTAGAAAGACAATGCATATGATGTGCTATTCAGAAGGACTTGGCTCTACATCCACATAGCAGTACCCTCAACATTACATCAATTATTGAAATACCCCATAGATGGAAACGTCAGAATATGATATGGTTATATTTTCCCATTTGAGGATTGTGAAGCCACATATTATGAGGTAGGTCTCTAAAATATTGAATGTAAAAAACCTAATATGGATTCCATTGTATAGTTTTAATCCCACAATGGTTTGTGTACCACCCCTGAAAATCAATTAAATATTATTGACTACGACTATGTGATCCCATAAATATTTTAGGAAATAAACTTATTCTCATATGTCTAATCCTATTATGTCCCTCAAAACAGTGTAAGCGAAAATCATCCCCAGAATCTCTCTACAATGAATCTAGAACTAGGGGATGATAATGTATTTTCATATGGACTCTTCCACTTCTATAGTGATAGAGATTCCCCAATATTTCTAAATTCATCTGAAAAAGAATCCACAAACTCAAAGGTTAAATAAGAGTAGGATGACCTTAGGAACTCCCCTCTCGTATTCAAGGAGGTTGTATCCACCACCATGGATGATCCTATGCTAGTAAAACTGGTAATAGTAGAAGACTCACAGCCTACACTAATTAGTTCCACCTTTACACTTCAAGACAAAGGTATATACATCATATATCTAAAGAAACACAAATATGTGTTCACTTGGAATTATTGAGACATACTAGGACTGAATCTATTTGTGTCTATGCACCATCTATGCTTGCCCAATGTCCATAAAAGATTCAAGAAGGAATCCAAAAGGATTCAACCATCTCATTCTACCAAATATAGATGTGGAAGTTGAAAAATTGATTAAAGACAGTTTTTTTAGATTTGAAATACCCCTGATGGTTCAATAACATTATCCTTGTCCAGAAGAATGGGAATATTAGGGTTTTTATTTATTTCAGAAACCTTAATTGACACTTCCCAAATGATGATTTACTATTTCCAATCACATAACACTTGGTCAATGCAACTACTAGTTTCAAATACCTCTCCTTCATAGATTGGTAGTTTAATTACAATTATATGAATATGACCCATGATGACGAGGAAACCAATACCTTCATAGAACCCTAGGGGATCTTTTACTATCATGACGTTCCCTTTGGATTAATAAATAATGCTGCCACTAATCAGTGCACCTTACATCATATTTTCAATCCCCCATGGGAATAACAGTTTCATTTCATGTTGAAAAAATGGGGGTCAAATACTATACATCATGTGATTTATTAAGGGATCTTGAAATTGTCTTCCACAAGCTGTGGAAGTATAGCTTAATAATGAATCCTAAAAAATTAGAATTCAGGGTAACATTAGGGAAGATCCATGGATTTTTGGTACACCATCGTGTCATTAAGGTTGACCCAGAAAAGAGTAGTTCTATTTTAGGAATTCCACCCCTAGAAATCTTGTAGAACCAAGGGAACTCTAAGGACCCCTTTCCAACATTCAACATTTCATATCCAACCTAGCTAGAAAATCTCACCCTATCACCCAGAAAATTAATAATAGAATCACTTATCAATGGGATGGGGACTGCATAGAATCCATAGGGAGTCTCATGTAGTACCTACTACACCCATCGGTACAAATGCCACTAGTGGATGGAAATCCACCCATCTTCTATGTTTCCTCTATGTAATTATCTCTTGGTAACCTCCTTTCACACTAGAATGATGTGGGTAGTGATAATAGTATCTACTTCCTCAATCAAATTATTCTAGGTACTGAGACCTAATACATGGATGTCAAGATGTATTTCATCACACTGATCTTTATAGTCAAGAAGATGTTGCATTACTTGTAGCACCACAAAGTCCATAAAACCCCTCAAATTGATCTACTCAAGTCCATCCTCAGTCGTCCCATGCTGATTGAGCATCTATCCTGATTGGTGGTTATCTTGTAACATGACACAATTTAGTTATTGACAATAATGGTGGTGAAAGGAAATGTATTGACTGATTTCTTCATGGAACATCCCATACAATAAAGTAAAACAGTGGATATAAACTTCCAGATGAAGTTTTTTTTGACACCGTAGACATGGTAGATGTATTTCTATGGTTCCTCATGAAGTTATATCAGGAAAATTCTTGAAATACAAATCTAAATCATGATTTCTTAGGGATTGTATGTGTTTATCTGGAAAAATAAAATTTTCCATACTCTTTCTCACAATATGAAGGTTGTAGAAACAATGATTTCGAATACAATTCCCTCATCACTGGATTATAACATTTCGTGTAGCTGCAGATAACCTACCTAAATATCATCATCAATTCAGAGCTATTGATAAAGAACATCAATGGTGAATATACACCCAAAAAACAATAATTATATCTTATATATTGCTATATTAGGGGATGAATGGATGAATTCAATTTTGAACACACATTTAATCATGGCCCCCAATCACATAAGTCTCACACAAATGTATTGGATAATGTATCCATAGTCTTGCTCAATCCTGATCAGGAGGAAGAAATATTATCTATCACTTAATGAAGAATGGTCTCATTGATCATCATCTATATCATGGAATAAATCAATCTTGTCAACACCACCATATATCATAATAAACTGATATAAATCCCTTAAGAGATGAATCAAATAGTTAGTTATCTCTAAAATAGAAATCTCATTACAGAACAATTCAGAATGGAACAGATTCAACGCCACACAATGAACTTAACCCGACACGAAAGTCCGAATGAGATAAAATCCTCTTAAAAGTGATTCTTTTATAAAATCCCCTTCATTTTAATATAATAAAGAGATATTCTCACTGTCATAGAAGAATTCCATGCAGGATTCTATTGCAATCATCAATCTAGGACTAGGATCTCCCAACAAATTAAGAGGCTAGGTTACCATTAGAAAAAAACATGACACCTGACCATGTAGAATTATATAGGAAAAGTCAGGCGTAGATTATAAGTGAAAAAATCATCTATAAACCCCCAAAATAACTATATAAAACTGAATAATCTTGGTCATTTTTTATATGGGGAATGGATGTTGTAGGGACATAACACATAAACACAACTAAGTAGTTTAAGTACATCCTTACTACAACCAAATTCTTCTCTAAAGGGGATGAGGAAATACCCCTCAAGGAAGTCATAATGAAAAATATCATCAACTTTTTTAAGTCCAATTTCATCACTAAATTCGGGTTCCCTCAAAGATATTGAGTGAAAACATCATCAACTTCTATTTTATAGAGTTAAATATGTTGTACCAAGAGAACAAGATGGATTCCAATAACTCATTGCGATATCATGTTGATGAAAATGGAAAAATATAGGTCTTCAACATGGACTTTTCAAACGCACTCTAGAAGATGGTGAATAAAGACAAGAAGTCATGGCCAAAGAATCTCATTTGGGCATTATGGGCATACCATAGCTCCTCCATACCTCTAAATAATAATCCTTGTACTCATTGGTAAATGGAACCAAGGTAGTATTCTCTATATAATTCTATTTTCCCTTTCCTAAAATATCCATTTATCGAAAACTCTTACATGATGATAAATTTATAAATTTGTTGGCTGGTCTGGTGTGGCTGGATGAAAATAGGTTACATACATTGCACAACACTGAAGTTAATCAGAATTAGATCACACATGACATAAATAAATAGGTATACCTTTGTTCACTCCTCTATGGAGAACTCGTGTTGGATATTAGAGACCTGAGGATACCATGGATTAATCCTCCAATGCTAGATCCCAAATGGGAAGGTCCTTATATCACTCATAATGACTATCACAATGGATCATACAAATTAACCATATTAAATAGGGATCATGTCACCCCCACCACCAGTGTGAGGTTTCTCAAGAATTACATTTCATAGCTACCATCATGTGTTACATGTACTAGTCGCTTGATGTTAAACTAGGAAGAATCACCTTAGACACATGATGATAAACTAACAGACCTCATCCTGGCAGCAAGATGATTAATTGTCTAACATCTTTTGTCTACACCATATGTCCTTAAACTATATAGATCCCATCATGGTAGGGATAAGATAAAATGAAAAACATCCTTCATCTTGGACACGTGATGATAATCTGTATGGATCGCATCCAAGAAGAAAGATGATAATCATCACATCATTCTTCATCATGACAACATAATGTTAAACTTTATGGAGATCATCCAAGTAGTATGACATTAAACTAGAAGACATTATTTTTCCTTACCACATGATGTTAAACTAAATTTATTCCAAATTTTCATATCCATTCACATTGAGTGACCCTCATCCTTAAAACATGACATAAAATGGATCGATCCCAAAGATTTTTCTTTTTTCGCATCGTGTCACCCATATCCTTACTAGTGGACATTATACTACACAGTTGGTGTCCTTACCATGTGTAATTAAAGTACACGTGTTTCTATAACTACATATGGATTGATTATCATTCCAATGATATACATAGGGATGGACTGATCTTATATCTTAGTCTTTCCATAGATTGATTCAAAACTCCCTTTTCCTATCTATAATTATCTTTTCATGGGGAGAGGAACTCCTTCCAGTCCTTATTTCTCACATAGAGCACAGTTCATGGGAGATTAGGAATTTTGATAAGGTTTTACCCAAAATAACAGGGCATATCCACTCAAAATAGGTTTATCATGGTCTTGAATAAAATAACCTAAAATGAATACCCTCGGTCCTTGCCCCATGAAATTAAAATGCACAGTTGATGTCTCATGAAGGACATAAAATTGCGCATTATTATGTCCCTAGGAATAGAGTAACATTATCATTGTTGATGAGGTCTAGATACACCTCTATTAAATAACTATGTGTGATTTTATTATTTTCATCATAAGATATGTAGTGATACCTTTATATTTAACCTCAAGTCCATTCACAATAAAGAAACATAATCCACCCCTACATATGGGTCAGACCTTCATAGGGGACTCCCATTTAAGAACTACATGTGGCTATATTCTTATTACAGTAGGATACAAAATGACACCCAAATATTCATTCATGGGCTAAGACACTACATTCACTTTTCATGTTAGGGAGACTATTTTCAATTTTTTATGATTTTAAACTACATGGTCTCTCAAGAGCTATATGTTTTATTATTCTTTTTATCACATGATACATAGTGAAGCCACGATCTCCAATCCTAGGCCAAACGACAACAATAAATGTGAACAATTCCAACATCTACATATATCTCAATCTTTGGTAGAGGTTTTCCTATTTAATAACTACATGTGGTTTGATTCCTATAATCATAAGATACATAGTGACACCCAGATCTCAACTTTTGGGCCCAGCTAGTACACGTAATGAGAACAAATGAACCCCCAAATACATAAGTGGCGAGTCATAAAATCTAATTTCACATATATAAAAGTAAATTCTGTAGATGGATTTCTTATTAATGTAATATATATTGCCCAATTTTTCACATCAGTTCTAAGATTCTTACCAAATGGCATTAAACTCCAAGGAAATAGAAATGACCTTATAGATTAATTCTAATCTGAAATGAAAATGTCTTTGTCACACAACATTAAAACTATACACCAATACATCCCCACTAAATGGAATTAAAATATGTAGTACATAATACATTACCATCTCTTATCAAATGACCACAGGATCCTTTCCTTGTTCATCTAGTGTATGGGGTGCCTTTTTCATCTTTTAAGCACCTCAATTCATAAATGAAAATTTATGTCTTAAGTGACTTGGGTTTCAAAAACCCATTCATGTACATTATAAATGAAAATGTATGTTTGTAAATAAATGTGATACTAATGCATAATGTCATATAATTACCAACCAAAGATATCATGTCTCTATAAGGAGGAATTTCTAATCATAGTTATCATGATGTCACCATGGATGAACTATTCACCTTAGTGTATTTTGGACTATCCATTGTATGATTGTCCCATATCATTACTCATGACAAAATAACCTCTATTAGTGATTTATAACACTTCCATATCTCCCTTAGAAAGATTCTAGAGTGATCTTGACCCATCAAATCCAAATTATACTCTTTTATAAAATCACCCTCAAGATCAGTCGATGTATGTCATGACCATGAACTGTATGTACTTTAGTCAATTTTTTATAACCATAAACTCTAGAATTAGATGGTTCAAAATCACAATATATAAAACTACTAGATAAAGAGACACAAAACTTGTCAGGTTGGAAACCAGCAAAGGGGGTCCTGAGAAAACATCAAGTCTTTTCTCACTAAACTATTCATCTCCAGAGTTTATGAAAAAATTATAGAATAAATAAGTAATAATTAAAGTCTATATGGGCCACTTTGTAGCCTTAGTAAAATTCAATCTAATGTTAATGGACTTTCTAGTCCATGGAAAAGTTAGAGTAATGATTTATCACATATCCTCTCAATGAGAACATGTTCACAAGGAAGCTACACAACTTTTAGAATGCTCTAACCCTTCTAAGAAATTACCCTTTCCAAAAATCACGCAACCGAATTCGAACACCATAGGTCACCATAAACCTTCCATGGGAGATTGAAAAATATTCATAGCTTCAATGGATCCTTTTTTGATGATAGATGTATTCACAAGTATCCTTTATATGTGTCTAAGGTTATTAACCAAATGTGTAACTTTTCAAAAAGGACTTTCTGATCCTTGTGAGACCTACCATCATCATGGTATAACTCAACACCTCAGTGTGTTCTTGACCATTCCTAACATGATTTTCCCATTACATACTCATGACTTGATCATTATGAACCATGAGTTATAATCCCCATAACAAAACTATCCAATAGGAATCAAAATCCTTAATTTTGGGTCATTTTTTTTTACACTCTCTCAAATTAGGTATGAAAGACATCATTCCCAAACCTTTTTATGGCCCAATAATCAATACTGAAAAACCACAAGGTGTAGCTTATGAGATTATCAATTAAGCACTAAACTTCCATATGGTGATATAACCCTTCATGCATTTCTTTCCTCAAATCCCAAAATCAAAATATGGATGCTTCATTATTTAAGAATCATTTATGACCATTTGAAAATGGCATAGAAACCTCTGTTTGACCATGATATCAATATAGAAATTCTCTCGAATACCAACCAAAGCAATTTTCTCCTTACAAAAATTGAACCCGAGTCCTTGAGATCCCAATTGATAAAATGTAAGAAACCAAAACCATAGGGTGTTATGGGTCATTCTCATAACATCAAAACCATCCCACACTAATTTATTCAACCTTTTGGGTTATAAATTACATCCTCCAAATTCAAACTATCCAGTTAGATTTATAATCAATTGTATTTATCCCTCAACCAATATTAACTAAATAAATCTTCTTTCCCCCTTAGAGAAGATTATGGATACCTATGTTTCTACATGTAATCAATTCATAAGGCATTTGACATACCAACAACATAGTTTTCTTCCATTAATGAATGAATCATCAATCCTCGTGAGCCATGAAAGCACCATGTTGGAACTCAAAAACATAGGGTTTTTTGGGTAATACCTAGTATGTATGCTTCATATTCCATAATCAATAATAGAATATATGATCTTAAATAACATAAAATAAAACAAAAAAAGGAATATGATAAAATACATTAAACTAAATTTATATTATGTCTGAGCTAAAATACCATAAACTACAATGATATATGGTCTGAGATTAAAGGCCCAAAACCCCAACAACAACAGGTCTGAGATAAATGATCCTAAATTACAGCGATTAGAGGTCTATGATTAAATACCCTAAACTATATAAATATTTGGTCCAAGTAAAAAATACCCTATAATATAGAAATATGATGTCTAATCATAAAGACCGTAAACTACCTTAATAGAAAGTTTAACCTTAAAGATCCTAAACTACAAGGTTAAGAGGTCTAAGATTAAAGTCTGTAAACTACTTCAACAACATGTCTGAGCTAAAATAACCTAAACTAGAGAAAAAAAAGGTCTGAACATGAACATCCTAAACTACTTAAATATAATTTTCTATCTAAAATACCTTAACCTATAGTAATATGAGGTCTGGTTAAAGCAGCCTTTCTTATATGACAATAGAAATTTGGGCTACAATAGTGGAATAGATACAAAGACTGTGGGGTCCACCATATGGACTTGTAAAAAACTAAATCTATTCTCTTAAAGCCCATAATATAAAGATAAATATATAAAAATCTCCCTCTATGGAATATAATCTACCCAACAAATCCTTCAATAAATTGGAAAATATTAAGATTCCTGGAATAGATATACCAATAATTAGTCTTGTATTGGTGTGAATTCATAAGAATTTTTCAAGAAGAATCATTTATAATTTAAACATTAAAATAAAAGAATTTTGGGATTACATGATATTATAAAAAGAATTGTTATCATTGAAGATTTATAGAACAAAAAATCAGTGAAATTTCATGCACATCATGGGTATCGTTGTTGATTCATCCATCATCAGATCATTGAAATGTCGTACACATCCTGAATGATAAAAAACTGGAAGAAACATATAATGTTAAGAATATACCATCATTTATGGCCTACATTAAAAGGAATCTCTACATATTAGAGTCTCTCCCATGAATATTCAATCCATATAGAAGTTGAAAATTTTCAATTCCTTCACAACATGTTCTCATATTAGTCCTTGAGTTCTATAATTCTATACTCCCAGGAGGTCAAATATGTTTGTAATTGATAAAAATATTTGGTCTCTTCCTTTGTAAATAGTTTAAAATCCTATTATTGGGTGATGATATCAAGACTATCCTTCTCCACTACGTCAAGGATTCTCTATTACTCTAGATTAGTGTTCACTGATATATGAAGAGAATGATGAAACTGGGATAGTTCTTCTAGAATATTACCAATAATGAACTAGATAATTTAAATAAAAATATTCCCAGAATAGAATAAATCTTGGTGAGTTTCACCTCCATCGCATGAAAGGAAGATTCATTTACGAATTCATCCCATCTATTCTTCATCGAAGAGGAAGACTCAGTGGTGATAATCCCCAGTTAATGATCTTTCTTCCGCTATCTCATAGAAACCACATCTTTCACTGGGGATTGAATGGAGGTATAATAAAAACTATCATAACTAAGAGAGGTAAACATTAATCTAAGGTGACCCAACCATTCCTTTATTCTTTCTATAGGGGCCTTTTAAACTATTGTTATGATTTCCTTTTACATTTTCCCCCTCATAGACTCATAAAATTGTGCGAACTCCAAGCCTTGATCTAATCCAATAATGGGAATAGGAAAATATTCTTGTACTATGTCCTTCATAGAAATAGTCATGTTTAGGGTCTTTGATGAATTCATAATGGATTCGATCTCATCATTGGTTGGCTCAGTCTAAAGAACCCCCAAGGGAAATGGGACTGAAATATCTATGCTTTGGGGTAAAGACACTACAACAAGGAGAATATAGGATTATCATCCAAAGGATAGTTGATATGATATCACCATGTAAACATTAGTTATGAATAATTTTTGAAACCTACATTTCTTGGTTATGCCATTAGTGACATTTGTTACCTAGAATTCATGCCTGATTGAATAAATGACATCCCTTGTGATAGGTGGCTTCACAACACTTTTCTTGATTCCCCCAATGAAATCATTCACTCACTACCCTTGAAGGATGTATAAAAAAATATTATGTTAATTAACATGAGAAAATGTGAAAAAATGTCTTGTTTTTAAAGAATTATTCACCTAATACAAAACACCCACCATCAGGGATAACTCAGTAAAAAAATAGCCACATGTATCGGCCTCCTCCAAAAAAATGTTCCCTCATTCTAGATCAAATGTTACTAAATTATGACATCTTCACAAGTAAACAAGTGCGAATGAGACATCACATCATCCATCTCTTCTTCTTGATGGGGTGGGCCTACTATTGAATTGTCATATAATGAAACTGAATTTTTTCTCGTATCCTCAAGAGAAATACATGCTTCACTAATAAAATTCACTGGGGGCCTGCTAATTTCGGAAAAATATGGATGTGGTACGAGGATAATACAAAACTAGAGAGTAGTGAAATTCCACACATACTTGTGCATTTTAGAGAAGAGGGTTCTGAATATTCATAGAGCTTACTTTTTTACTTCCCTTCTGGAGTTTGATATCATGAAGGTTCCAAATATGAGGATGTTTCTCCAGTAATAGAAATTTCCACGCTCATCTGGTCTAGTTCACCCAGTGATCCCTCATTGTTGGTCCCCCAGTCATTATCAAATTCATATCCAACACCCATACCCTAGGTAGAATATACAGGGGATGATAGGATTGGTTGACGTTCTGAATCCTCCCATTGTAAAAAAAACAAAAGGGATGTTATTAGAGTTTCAATGGCCCCATAACCCATTAAATATAGTAATAAGTTTAGAAATATCATTGCCTCTACAATAGGATACCCATGTTCATCCACAACCAATTTCATCATTACTCGAAACTCCATTTAGTGAAATAGATGTAAAGTGAAAACCTGACCATTTATGCTTTCCAACATTAAATAAACGTATTAGAAAAACAACATGACTTACTCATCTTGGTCTTTTAAATTGGTTCTAATAGGGGTGATGAAATAAAAAAATATTCCAATGTTTATGAAAAAAATATGGAATAAATAATAAATAGATAAATCCCGTAGGGTCAATTTTGTATCCCTAGTAAAAACAAATCTATACTCAATAGACCCTCTAGTCCATGGAAAAGTTAGAGTAATGATTTATCACATATCCTATCCATTATAATGGGTTCAAAGAGAATATACACAACTTTTAGAGTGCTCTAACCCTTCTGAGAAATAACACTTTCGATAAATCACACATCCAAATTTGAGCACCATAGATCACCATAAACCTTCCATTGGCCATTGAAAAAGATTACAGCTTCAAGGGGCCCTGTTTTGACTATGGATGTTTTCATATAGATCATTAATATACATATATATATATGGTTTTTAAATAATGTGTACCTTTTCAAAAAGGGATTATTGATCCTTGTGATCCCTAACATCATACGGGTAGAACACAATACCTCATTGTGTTCTCGACCATTCCTGGCATGATTTTCCCACACCACACTCATGACCAGATCACAATGAACCATGAATTATAATCCCCATAATCAAACTATCAAATAAGAATCGAAAGACTCAATGTTATGTTGTTGTGTTTCTTACCTTCTCTCAATGTAGGTATGCAGAAAGTCATTACCAAACCTTTTGATGTCCCAAACATAAATACTCAAAACCACAAGGTGTAGGTTCCGAGCATCATAATTAAGAGCTAAAAATTACTATGGTGATATAAAACTTCATGGATTTCTTTCCTCTAATCCCAACATCATCTTATGGATGATTCATTCATTAAGAATCTTTTACAGCCCTTTGAAAATGGTAGGGAAACCTATATTTCACCATGCTTTCAATATAGAAATTCTCTAGAATACCATCCAAAGGAATTTCCTTCTTACAAAAATGGTACCTATGTCCTTCTAGTCCCAAATAATAACATGTATAAATCCAAAACCTTAGGGTGTTATCAGTTATTCTCATAAAATCAACACCATCCCATACTAATTGATTCAATATTTTGGGTTATGAATTACGTCATCCACATTCCAACTATCGAAATAGACTTGTCATCCCTAGTATTAATACCTCAACCAATATTAACCTAATAAATCTTCTTTGTCTCTTAGAGATTATTGGGGTTACCTATGTTTGTCCATGTTATCAATTCATAAGGTTATTGATCTTCCATCCAACAGATTTTCATGCATTCATGAATGGAACTTCAATCCTCATGAGCCCCGATAAATCCCCATCAGAACTCAAAACCTTATGTTTTCTTGGGTAATACCTTGTATACATGCTCCTTATTCCATAATCAATAATGAAATTTAAGATATTAAATACCCTAAAATACAACAAAAAAGGTATATGCTGAAATACCCTAAAATAAAGAGATATTAGGTCTAAGAAAAAAAACCAAAAACTACAGTGATATATGGTCTGAGATTAAAGCCCCTAAACAACAACCACAACAAGTTTGAGCTAAATGTCCCAAAATTATATTGACTGGTGGTCCATGATTTAATAACCTAAACTATATAAATAGTTTTTCCAATGTAAAATACCATAAACTATAGAAATATAATGTCTAAGCATAAAGACCATAATTTAACTTAATAGAAGGTATGACCTTAAAGACCCTAAACTACATAGTTAAAAGGTCTAAGATTAAAGACCCTAAACTACTACACCAACATGTCTGAGATAAAATACCCTAAAGTAGATAAATAGAAGGTGCAATCATGAAGATCCTAAACTACATAAATATAAGTTTCTAGATAAAATACCTTACCCTATAGTAATATGAGGTCTGGTCTGAATCACCCTCAACAATAACACAATATAAATTTAGACTACAATAGTGGAATGGATACAATGATTTTTAGGTCCACCGTATGGCGTTAGAAACACTCAGTTTATGCTCTCCTAGCCCGTAATATGAATATAAAGATATATAACTCTCCCTAGAGGGCATATAATCTACCCAACCTATCCTTATATATATTAAGAAATATTAAGATATCAGGAATAGATATACCAATAATGAGTCATGTATTGGTGAGAATTCATTAGAATTTCTCAGTAATAATCATTTATAATTTAAAAAATCAAATCTAGGAATTTTGAGTTTACTTGATAATATAAAAATGATGGGTATCTTTGATGATTCATTCAACAAAAAATCAGTGAAATTTCATCCACATCATGGGTATCGTTGATGATTCATGGAGCATCAGATAATTAAAATTCCGTACACCTCATAAAGGATAAAAAACTAGAAAAAAGTCATATAATGTTAAGTATGTCCCATCATTGATGGCCTTCATGAAGAATAATATCTATATATTAGTGTCCCTACCATGAATATTAAATCCATAAAAATGTTAAACAATTACAATTCCTTCACATCATGTTCTCATATGAGTCCTTGAGTTTTATAATTCTCTTCTCTTAGGAGGTAAAATGTTGTTCTAATTGATCAAAATATTTGGTCTATTCCTTTGTAAACAGTTTAAAATCCTATTCCTGGTTGATGATATCAATCTTGTCCTTCTCCAACATGTCGAGGAGTCTATGTTACTCGAGAACAGTTTTCACTTATATATGAAGTGAATGATGAAACTGATATAGTTCTTCTGGAAGATGACCAATCATGGACTACATAAGTATAATGGAAATCTTCCCAGCACAAAACACATATAGGTAAGTTCCCACCTCAATACATGTTAGGAGGATTCATTTATGCCTTTATCCTAGATTTTTTTCTTCGAAGAGGAAGACTCGGTGGTGACCATCCTAAGTTAAATTTCATTCTTCTGATATATCTTAGAAACCACATCCTTCACTGGGGATTTAAGGGAGGTAAAATAAAAAACCTTATAATAGGGGAGATAAACAGTAATATAAGGTGACCCAACCATTCCTTTATCCCTTCTTGAGGGGTCTTTGAAACTAAGGTTATGATTTCCCTCCACATTTCCCCTCATCGACTCATAAAATGGTTCTAAACCCAAGCATTGATCTAATCCCATATTGTGAATGGGAAAATATTCTTGGACTAGGTCCCTCGTAGAAATAGTTGTGTTCAGGGTCTTCGATGAATTAGGAATGGATTCAACCTCAAAATTGTTGACTCGGTCGAAATAACCCCCAAGGGCGATGGGACTGAAATATCTGAGCTTTGGGGTGTAGAAAATACAATAAACAAAACATGGGTTTTTCATCCAAAGGATAGTTGATATGATATAACCATGTAAAAAATAGTTATGAATAATTTTAGAAACCTACCTTTCATGGTTACGCAACTAGTGATATTCTTTACTTTAACATCATAAGCAATTGAATTGATGGCATCCCATGTGATAAGTGGATTTGTGAAACTTTTGTTGCTTTCCCAAAGGACATCATTCACACACTACCCTAGAAGGATACAGGAAAAAAGATGATGTCAATTAACATTAAAAAAAGTGAAACAAGTGTCTAGTTATCGAAGAATTATTCACCTTATCCAAAACTCACCTCTATTGGGGATAAATCAATAGAAAAATAGCTACATGTTTCAGTATCCTCCAAAAAACATGTTCTCTCTTTCCAGATCAATTTGTACTAAAATTATGACATCTTCACTAGTCAACGAGTGCGACTGAGTCATCTCATCATCCATCTATCCTTCTTGATGGGGTGGGCCTACTAGTGAAGGGTCTTATAATGAAACTGAATTTTTTCCCATATCCTCAAGATCAAATACATGATTCACTAAGAAAACTCGTTGGGGGCATGCACATTTCTTAAAAATTGGGACGTGGGACTGGAATAATCCAAAACAAGAGAGCGGGGAAATTCCACACATACTTGTGGATTTTATATAAGAGATATCTGAAAATTCCGAGAACTTATTTTTTTCATTCCCTTTGGGAGAATGATATCAAGGAGGTTCCAAATTTGATGTTGTTGCTCGAGAAATAGAAATTTACACCTTCTTCTGCTCCAGTTCACCTGGGGATCCCTCATCCTTGGTCCCCCAGTCAGTACCAAATTCATATCCAACAACATTAACTTATGTAGAATATATAGGGTATGATAGGATTGGTCGATGTTCTTCAACTTCCCATTGTAACAAAAATACACAAGGGATGTTATTATAGTTTCACTTCCCCCATGACCCATTAAATATAGAAATTAGTTCAGAAATATCGTTTCCTCTGCAATGGGATAGCCATGTTAATCTACAACAATTTTCATCATGCCTTCAAACTCCACTTGGTGAAATTTGAGATAAAGAGAAAACTCAACCCTTGATTCCTTACAACATTACATCAAGGTATCAAAAGAAGGACATGACATTCTCAAAACGGTCTTTTAAGTTGGTTCTCATAGGGGTGTTGAAATGAAAAAAAAAACATCCAATTATTACTTTGGTAGGTGAAATAATCCTTACAACCTAGCCTCTGAGTTTAACATTCAACAATTTGTACATTTCCAGATGTGACATGAAATAATAAAACTTACGCAACTTCACTATCATGCATTTCACTCACCATGGTCGCATCATTTAGTACTTTTATTGGAAACATATGTACTGATTAATGACTTAATTCCTTACGTGGTGATTCCTAGGTAGTTGATCCTATTAAATATATCTTTTTCCAATGTCTCAGATTGTATACACCAACTATTGGTAATTTGGATGCTTTTCTTACCTGTTTGGATAAAATAAAATCAAAATATGAGTGAATCCAACCCTCTACATAATTTTGATATAAAATAATTTCTACACCAAAGAGAGGAAGTTATATATTTGGATGAGTTTCCTCCTAAGTAAACATTAAGAAAACTGGGAAATCCACCATCAGATGCTTCATGGACGAGTCTTGAATGGTGGAATGACATCTCGACTAGACACATAGGAACTGATAGCTAAACCGACAGGGTGTGTAAAATTTGTAGAGGATGTAACTGTCAATGCGAGTGGAAATTATTCCATCAAAATGTGAAAGAATATAAGATTATGCTTAATGGATGGACCAACCATCATCATCCATATTACCTGTGGGAAATGGAGTATAGGATTTGAAGGAAAAATGTTCACAACATCTCAAAAAGGCCCTGAGCTCTAAACCATGTAGTGTAATAGGTCTTACACAACTAATACACTATTTAGATGGTTTGAGACAATAAATGGGTATGATGAAGATTTTTAGATATTCATAGCTTCCTAAGTAATCACCCATACAACCCCACAACACTTGTAAGGGATCAAAGATTCTATGAGGGGATTTTACCCTACATGTGTGGCTCTAAAGGTGGTGAATTTTGTCCAAAATAGGTACAGATAACAAAAAATGATGTCTTCCAACAATAGGAGCCTCCATCAGGAAATTGAATACTCTCGATCAATATTTTTCTATTGTTGAATGTAGGTTACAACTTATGTACAATGAAAAGAATTCAGCCCATTGGACAGTCCGGTCAAACTCGAAAACATCCTCCCAACCCCATTATTTAAATATACCTTCTTTTACTATAGGCCAAAATGCACCCTCCACACTTTGAGAGTCCTTAATAGGATATAACTTCAGATTCTTAGCTTCAATATCAGAATTCTATTTCTTTATGAAGTGTCTCTCCCACATTAGGGATGAGATATCTACTGTTAGAAGTGTCTCCTTCAAGAGGGCCAACTGATCAGCTCTCATGTTAGGGCATGATACCTCTCTATGTTATGTCATGAATATCTTGGATGGAAAAACATTTCAAAGATCACCCCCAATATTGGTGAACTGCATATCTTCTCAACATCCCATATACTAATGCCCAACTCAACATGTGTTATGTGTAATGTGTTTGTTTTTTGATTCTAGTGACTAAACAAGTCTGACACCAGACACTTGTCGAAATAAGAATGTTGTTTTTTGAGATATAGATGGCCTTGTACATACTTACCTACTTTACCTATATAGAATACTCTGAAAAAATATATTCCCCTTAGAAGGGTCTGCCCCAATCCATACCATAGATACCCCCTGCTCAAAATTCCCAATTAGGAACCAACCCAAAATTCTGACTAAAGGCAGACTTCCACAATATCAAACAGTACAAATTAACATTCAAATCAGGTTTATGACATGTTGAATCAAATTATATAGTTATGAATGTCATAATATAGATATTTATATGTTCTTCCTCATTGAAAAAATGTCTTACATCATAGATATTTTCTAGAAATATTTTATAGGTTATATGAACCCAAGTAAGATATATGAATGTTGACTATAGTGAAATAATGGGAGTTTCATTGGTAATGAGAAAAACCATAGATGGGAATAAAATATAAATAGGGATATTCACCAATTTTTTCACTCCTAGATCCTATAATAATCATATAAAATGAACCAATAACATGGCGGAAAGCATCATCCACACTTCCTATGATTACATCATGGTGATCTATCACTGCCTTGGCCTCATTCTTTATTGGATTTTGGAACTTTTTTGAGAGATAAGACCCACATACATAAAATTAAGAAGAATAAGTCATGTGACTGTAATTATGTTAAGATAAAGGAACGAATTTTGGTAGCTCATGCACATTGGATGAATAATAAATGGAGTCACAATAGTATAAATGAACCGTGAATCACTTGGCTCATGAAAAATCTAGTATACTATATAAGCCCAATGAACACCATGTGACCTCAATAACACAATAATACTCATGATCACATGACCTTGACATGGCCATGTGCTCTGCCTAATAGTCAAGTGATCTCATGACTAAACTACTTGATCATATGAAACTATTAAGGAAAACTATACAGTCGTATGGTTGAGGATCATTTAATTTCTAAAATTTAATTCATAGTTTATTTGAGAAAATTTACTGGGAAGAATAAATCTTGTGAAGAGGTTCTCGTAAAACCCTCTTGCATATGTATCTAATGATCGGTTCATTAGGGAGGGTCACGTGATGGAGGAAGATCACAAGAGAAAGGATGATTTGGTAGCCATGTTACTGAGTCTCCCTCCACTACCCTATTTACAAGGAATTTTTCTTAATAAAAAATGCTGATGGGAAGATAAAACCTCACCCACAACCTTAATTGGTGACATTTCCAATGCCTTTGGTGGCCATTTACATTTCTCAGAACTAAGCCCTTATCCCTGCAGATATCACTCCTGAGGGGGGGTGTAAATTCCCACTAAATGAGAATAGAAAATACACAAAGGAATAAAAAACTGAATATGGATATTATTTTACCCACAATAAAATGCAAGCAATGGTGGTCAAGAATCATCGATCATGTAAATTGTAATAGGATATGTGATCACATGACCCTAGAAAGTTTATAAAGACACTTCATGAGCATCACATAACCTACTATAATATAATGTAGAGTCCATTTGATAATTACTCCTTGTTCATTTTATGGAATCCAAAGAAGCTCAACGAATGTGCAGTGTAATATAGATATACATCTCTAGGTCACATGACTTTTTAGTCAAAAAACAATAGACATTCATATAAAATTCATTGTAAAATGAGGAGAAAATTATCAAAAATAAAGAAGAATCTTCTATTCCTAAAACATCATGTGATGCTCTCAAGTGGTTCACAAGACAACACCAAATCCCTAGAGACATGTCTACATTGTTGTGAGGGAGCCCACTAGAATTCCACCTACATCACGTGAAAGGTATCAGAGATGTCAAAGGGTTCTTGTGGTCCCCCTCGGGCTAAGGAAGAATAGAAGGGTTTGTCGATGTTAATTCAAAAACATCACCATGGGTCCATTTTTTATCAATGGAGACATTGGGGAGAGTGGTTGTCATTGAAACCCCTAATCCCAAGTCACAAGATCCCCAAACTTTCTGAAATAAAAAAAGAAATAAAAATGGAAATGATGGGATCTCCTTACATGGGGAAGATAATTTGATATTATGAAAATTCCCTAGGTGATCACCATTAATCATGTGAGGTATCCCTTGACAATCTAGCTTGATCTCATGAAGTTTCCATAGCATCTCGCATTTGTCTCACAGAATGTCTTAGACAAGTCATCGTAGATCACATGAAAGCCTCTCAATAGGCTTTCGGATCTCATGATGATCCCTGTTTTTTTCATTGAGAAATTGTGAAATCCCTTTAGCATTTCCACATGACTAGAAAATAACCCATTGATTAGAAAAAATACTATAAATGGGGTATTCCGGGGGTATTTCTATAGTCACTATAAATCATGTGATGCCCTCTGAATAACCCACCACTAGATTACGCATAGTGGGTGAAACTTAATCCCTACACCCAATCTATCCGATATTTTTGAGATATGAACCATGAAAAGCAATGTATAATCAAGGTACCAAGGCCAATAAACCCCCCACCCAAGCATGAAAAAAACACATCATTGGATCCATGAATCAGTACACTCAGTTATCGATGTGTCCCTTTTGGATAAAGAAATATCATGATCCCAAATTTTTTTAGTAAGGTAAAACCTAGGTAAAAACCTATGAAATCAAGATGAATGAATGAGAAATTCAAATGATCACATGAGATCACGTAGAAGTCTTAGGGTGACTAATCTGATAGACATCCCACAAATTTGATCAATCAAACAAGACCTAAAAAATATAACTCTAAAAAAATCTAAGATACAAATGTAATAAAAGATGGAATTAATGTTAAATGATAGAATACTTAGTTGAAAAACATATACGATTATCCTCATGAACTTCTAATGACTCATCTAGATTAGGCAACATCACTATGGCATGTCACTCATGTCATGTGATGTCCCCTTATAATACTATTTAGATAATGATATATCCTCCAAACATGTAAATAATGTCATGGTATGCCCTTAGAGAATTCCACTGGATGCCTTATGATTCTTTTCAGGCTCACCATCAAGATCTTGTAATGTACTCTAGACATGTCACCCAAGTTATATTGTGACAGCAGATCATGATAGCTAGGTATCATGGAGACCTATGAAACTATCAGCTATATCCAATGGAACCCTACAAGTATGTTAGCTACGTCGTCTAGGTTGTGGGATCCCCATTGGACAAGACACCTGATTCTCACAAATCTCACTGGGATTTGCAACAAGTTCATGTGATTCCCTTTAGACGTTTCAATATGTATCATGTGATGTCCTTCAGAAACATCATCTATGTCATGAAACACTCTCTGGACATGTTAGATATGATCATCCAGTTGTCTCCAAACATCCACGGTCACATCTTAATTGCCCACTGAACATGTCAACCATGATCATCCAATTTTCATTAGGATATGTTAGGGAAAAAACCTGAATCCAAGGTAGAAAACCAAATATATCAGTAAAACAACCATAATATTCATGTAGAAATCCATTTCATGTCAAGACAATGTCTTAGTACATGATAGCCTTATCATGCGGGAATATCAGGTCAATCTCATATTGTAAACCCAGATCTAACTGAACAATGGGAACTATAATTCCTTCAATAACCATGATATGTAAGACACCATACTAATCCCTGAGATCCTTATTAAAAATTCAAACTAGTTAACCCATAATTTAAGCCCTGTATTCATAATCAGTGAGACTAATTACTTTCTATCTGTTATTTCTCACACTGATCATAGCTCACAATGGATTAGGGAGTTGCAATTATCATACCATTCACATCATAAGACTCTACAAATATAGGTCAACCTCAGTGTGTAAGCCCAAATAAGTGGAATAATATGATATGTTCTCCATATTAAAGGATTCCTATGTGTGTAATCATTGGTATGCATCTTAATATCATATGTCCTCGACATCAGGTAAAACTTATAGTATAAGCCTCAATCAAATCGCACTACAAGAACTCTGATTCCAGTTACAACCATGATATGTTTGATGCCTTTCAAAATGGTTGATATTAAATGGGAAATTACCTCAATGTAAGACCTCCTATGTAATTGACATCCATCCATCGAGACCCAATCTCTCCCATGGTTTGGTCATGCATCCCCATTCATCAATGAGTCAAGGAGTCAACTGAACTTTGATGACTATATTTCTTTCAATAACTAGGATATTTATGAACCCTTCCTAAAGCCTGAGTTGTATAATAAACGTATAATTGACTATTTCTAAAATATAGTCCCTGCATCCATATAAAATGACACTGGTTAATTTCTATACCAATTTCCTACATCGATCATGTATTTTCAGGTTTAGGGAGTTGCAATAATCACATTATTTTTATATTTAATCCCCACAATTTAGGTAATCCTTAGTGTGTAATCCTCAATTAGTTGCACGATATAACTACCCCCATACAAGGGTATTTACATTGGGGAATGTCCTAAGGTAGTGACTGAACAATGATAAATATGATTCCTTCTATAACATTGATACAATGGAAGCCTCCTGAAGGCTCGATCTCAATACCTAGTCCCCATGTTCCCCCATATATATCCCTTCTCTGATGTTAAATCACTTGGGTTTCAAAAATTACAAGTTTTTTTATTTCTATTATTAAACATGATATATAGGATTCCACAAAATTGCTCAATCACATCATCGAAATATTAATTTCCTCCCTGGATGAAAACAAACTTTGTAGTTCCTAGTTATATGTATTTCAAATATGAGAATATATCCACCAATGGGAAATGGATAATGAACCATAAAAATAGATTTATTGGTTCACTAATATGATCCCCCATTTTAATATAAAATGATTCAACCTATGATCATTTATAGTGTAAATGTTCATGTATCGAGATTAAGAATAGATTCATAATCATATCATAAATCTAAATGAGATTCTTAGTGTAGGAAAAAGTTCCCCACAAAAGGGTGTGATGATCTTGACCTCACATCCTCTCGACCAATGAGAGCTCCTAAGCATAGTTGGGTCTAATACACCAAAGTACTACCAACCTTTGTAAAGAAGTTCCAAACATATTTAAAGATGTTGGAGTCATTGAGAGTTTCCATTAGAGAAAAAAATGGCAAAACTGAATTAAATGATTATGGAAAACTTTAATCCCCCCACAATAAAATCACTGGGCCTGTCCAAAACCATCTTTCAGATGAAGAAAAAGTTGTGAACCGGATGAAAAATCATTTAACTATGACATATCCTTCAAAATATAAAAGAGGATATATTTTTTAATTCTTGTCAGACCATTTATTTCATGTCACATGGGTGGTCCTTATACTCATTCACATGAAACATGGTTTCTAGAAAAATTTGGATTCAAATAAATGATACAATATTGATGGTTAATAAATGAATAATTGATTGTTTCAACGTCTTGAAACTTAGCTTTTTATAGACGGATATATTAATTTAATGGTTAATTGTGACATCGTGGAGGCTTCATGCACATTAAATGAAATTGTTATTTTAATTTCAAATATTACTACCATTCTATAATGTTTGGGATAATAACATAGGAGGTACTTAATAATATAAAATAATTAAAATTAGTATAAAACCTAAAAACCTGTATATAAGGTTGAGAATAAATTTCATCAATTTGATCAAATTTTTGGGAGATAACATTTTTCGATTTTCCTTGGTGAAGATTGTCTTACCATTTTACATTATTAGTTCAAAATGAATTCCAATACTCTAAACTCTCAAAAAAATAAAGAAAAAGAAAATAATTATTTTTGTTTGAGTATCATTAAAATCCTCCTAAGGGGTATAATTATGAATTATGGATAGTGGATGTTACTCATGAATGATTGAATATTTAATGGTAATAAAATATATTAAAAAGATAAAAAGTAATTTTTAATGATATTTGGAAATTATGGGTCACAAAAAAATAAAGGGATTTGGAATACTAGTTATTGGAAAATAAATGATAAAACTAAATAACACATTTAATTTTTTTGGGCTGAATCAAAAAACCATTATGTGTATCTCAAATATGTGGTTTTTATAATCAAGCAGTTTTTTTGGAAATATGGATCTCTAATAAGGTTTTTTTGAAATTTTTTTTTTATAAAAGGATTGTGAATAAGGTATAACTAGATTTAGGTTGGTGATGTATAAAATTCATGGTTGTTAAAATTGAATCATGAAAATCAATTATGGAATCAAATATTTTGTCATCATTTGAAAAAGATCATTAGAAAATATAGTTGATGATAAAATTTTCACGATGTAACTATGCTGAAAATATGGAAAAATCTAATGGGATATATCTTTCTAAATGGGAATATTATAAATTTTCTATAGTTGAATGTTAAAATTTGGATATCACATATATTGGAGTGATTTAATTTTGAAATTTTTTAGATTTTATAGAAGTAATAAACATTTAGATATTATAATTTTATTTTATTTATTTATTGCATTACTTTCAATAACTATTTTTTTATATAAATTTTAAGATATAGGTTTTTAAAAAAATTTAAAAAAAATTACAAGTGATGAAAAAGATAGTGTTTCACATTGAATAAAAATTAGATAGCCAATAGTGAATAATATACTAGTGGTTGATTTTATTGTTATCATGAGAATAATGTTATTCCCAAAAATCATAGTGAACTATATAAATAATAAATGAATAGTTTTATTGAACATAAGAATAGAGTTTTTTTTGAGATATCTTATATCAAGTTTATCGAGCATGATACTTCTCTATATTTATGGAAACAGTGAATTTTTTTATTGGTTCACATTTGAAATTTTAGTATATAAAACAAATCCAGATGTGTAACTATATGATATGTATTAAAATACTTATCATGTATGAAATATTTAAGGTTTACTTAAAGAACATATTTTATCATTGTAAAAGGAGAAAATATATAGAAGTTTGAACAAAAAGGATTCGTTGGTATCATCCTAGTTTATCATCTAAATGGAAAATGATTTTTCTATCACAATAAATAGACATTAAATATTATTGAAATAACTAATTTGAAATTTATATAATATTTAGAGATTCATAAAAATCAAGAATAATAGTACAAATGTTTAGGTAATGTTTTTTCGTTAGACGAAAGGGTTAATATTATAAAAATGTTGGGTGTTTACCCAAAAATATGAATAAAGGTGACAATTCATTCATTTTTAACAATGAAGAGAAACCATTACACTCTTCAAAAATGATGATATAGTAGATTAATGTAAAAAATGTCATTAGAGGATAGCGGATGTAGGATCATACTATATGAGACTTGAGGAAATCAACACATACCTCACTTATTGACATGTTGAACCAAGATACGTGAATTTGGAACAATAAAATCAAGATTGGGTTAATATTATGAGTTATGAGTTAGATCACATTGAGAATGATAATACATGAGATTCATTTACACTGTCTATAAACAATAATATTATCAGTACAAAGTAGTTATTTTGAAACACGATGAATGGAAAGGGTGGATTTGTAAGAAACATGGAAAGACTCAGTATTAAATTGGAATAAAAATTATATATTAAGAAACCTAGTGGTTTATTTATTGGTAAAAAATAATTTTATGTTTATAGGTTATATTAGGGAATTTGTGGGTTAAATAAAGCCCTAGGTTCATTGTTTTTTCATGTTATATAAATTATTGAAATAGTGGGAGTTCATTAAAACAAAATTGGATGAAAATATTTTCATTAAATATTATAAAAATGTACCTATTATTATTATTGTCTGTTTAGAAAATATTATTTATTATGGAAATGAATGAGGTGATTTTGATTAATTTTATTTAGAAGTTATTAATTTGTATTAATTTTTCAAATAAGTAGAAATGAGATATTTTATAGGAATTATATAATTTTCAAGAAGAAGATGATGTATTTTTATTACAAGGTAGTTATCAATATAAACATTTAATAAAAGTTTGGAAAAGGGCATAAAAACATTATTTTTACACATATATTAGTAGGAATCAAACTATATTAAAATGATAATGTAAAATAAGTAGAACATGGAATTCACCAAGATTATTTTATTTTTACTTTATTTTATAGCATTGAGGTTGTATATTGTTTATATTGTCACATAATTTTCTAGGTATAAAACATCAACAAATGAGTTTCATGTTTTGGATCTAAATATAATTATCAAGTATATACAAGAAAAAATAAACAACGTCTTAATGTATAATAATTTAGGAAATCCTTATTATTTGGGATATACAAATACAAATATGGTTGGAACTCTTGATGATAGGAGGCATACAAAAATTGTATTTTTCATTATGGTAGAAAGGATTGTATATTGGAATGAAAAAAGGTAATGTTCAATGACCTTGAGTACTATTAAATTTGAATATATGGTTTTTTGTCATGTTATAGCCCAACGGATAGCTATGAGGACTCATTTGGAAAATATTAATCTGGAAGTAAATATTCCACTTCTTGTGGGTTGTGATAATCAAAGAACCAAAAACAATTAATAAAGACGTTTCAATATTAAATATCAAATAATATTTATGTCAAATATCACTTCACTAAAGATATCTTGTAACACCACAAGACATTACAATAGTTTTATTTCTAAATAAAACTAATTTTATCTCATACTTTATTTTTATAAAACAACATGTTAGGATTAAGCTACACAAAAATGAGTCGGCTTGCATTACACAATAGCCCAATTTTACTGAAAATAATATATTAATAAAATATTACAATTTAATATGATATATAAAATAGATATTAAATTAGAGGATATGGATAGAATTATACTCATTTTTTCTATTATATATTTCATTTAATTTTAACATTCATTTTACTTGTTTCTTATATATAAAATAAATACAAATTCAATTTTTTAAATAATAGAAGTATTTTTCATAAAATGCAATTTTTCCAACTTTTGATGGAAGACCCATTTAAAATAAAATATTTGAAACATTTATTTATTCAATTTTATAAAATAAACATCTTATTTGGAATAAGGATATCAAAATTTAGTTTTGATTAATATTTGGTGTTTTTCTGAGAACTTTCATATTTTGATGATTAGTGAAGAATAGTAAATTTTTATTGAAAAAATTTTTTTAATTGATATAATTTATACTATTAATTTATAAATTTAAATGGTTTTATATTATCATTTGATTTTATTTTTTCCTTTATCATAATGTAATTCATTAGAATTATTTTCACATTAAAATTAGATACAAACAGTTGTGAATCTATTGTTGGTTTTTAATTTTGAAAATCATATTTTATCATTTTGCTAATGGGGATTAATTTTAAATTAACTACTAAATATTATGTGTTTCAAATTTTGAAAAATGGATTGCATATTTTTAATCAGTGTTTTCAAATTATTTTAATATTTTTCATTTATTTTTTGGATATTATGAATAGTAACTTTAGTAATTTTTTTATTACCATGGTAAAGGGTAAATCTGGTAATTAAAGGTAAAAGGATATTATAAAATTACCTTAACACCTAAAAAAATCATATTGGATGAATAAAATCAAATATTATCATCTATGGACCTAAATGGAATCCCTTAATGACCACTTTCCTTTGAATATGAAATTAATATTATTAAAATCCATGAATGTGACAAAATGTCACACTCTCATTGTATATAAGTATATTAATTCTAATATAGGGATAAATAGGAGATAAAATCGACAATAGCTAGTGTTTGAAAATATATATTAATTACCTACATCATATAAATTTATTTATAATTTTGAGAGATTAAATAATGACCATTAAGGATGTCACAATAGTGACGCCAAATGTATCTATTAATATAAATATCATATAAATGATTACAAAAATATTAAAAAAATGTAATTTGAATTAATTAAGGTGATACAAAAATTTTATAGGTTAATATTACATTTTAATATTATTTTAAATTAATTTTTGATGTTATATTTTTTATGGATTTTATTTAGAAACATTGAAATGAATTTAGTCAAGATTTACACTGTCGATATTTTATAAAAATAAAGTTTATTAAATTATTTAAAAATAATTAAAATACTTAAATATAAAAATGGATTATTATAAGGTATTAAATTTCATTAAATATTCATTTATTTTTATTTTATATAATTTAAGTAAATATTTATGACAATTTAATATTTATAATGTCATTAACACAATTAAACTAAAATAGATAAAATAATGATTAATCAAAATGTTATGTTTTAAAATAAATTAAAATCATATATAAAGATTATTGGTTGATATTATTTCGTCCCATCCTCATCTTATATTCAAAATAATCCACTTTCGATCCATTTGGATTTAAAATTCAATTTATATTAATTTAATAGTTTTTGTGTTTCCAAAGGTGCCCCCCTCTCTTACAAAATAGAACCTCTCCTTATCATTGATTCACTAATTTAAATCTCTTTAGTTCTTCTAATCCATACCAATTTCTCCTCCCAACGTCCCTAAATAAATCATAGAGGCCATACATTTTGCAGAAATCCATCTTAAGAAGTCCTTTTGTGTAAATAAAAATGAGACACCCAAAAAAGAGGTAATTGTTTTATCACCACTTTCAATGTTCTAATCTTCTATACATATTATTTCTTTCTTGATTACATAATAAAGTAATACATATAGCATATAATAATATTTTTGATGATATATTAATTATGGTACAACTTTATACCTCCCTTTACCCATCATATGAATAACAATATCACCATGCGTGTGTAAGTACGGATTACTGTCTTCATGCCGTGGTGTAATATATTTTTCAAAAATAAACCATTACGACCAGTATAATGATGAGAATAAAAAATATAAAAAATGAATATAACATTATAATGATTTTTTATAATAAATATATCGTCCAATTAAATACCATTAAACCGTCAAGGGAATGATATCATCGCTCGTGCATACGTACGACATACCGTCTCCATGGCACGATGAGACTCATATTACACATTCACCATTAAAAAATAATTATAAAAAATATATTATGAATATGTATGAAATAAATGACATAATAATTCAACTAGACACACACATATATATATTTATATTTATGTACATATATGTCATTCACTTAGTTCTATTCAATACGATAAGAAAAAGGAAAGAACGTTCATGCGTACGTATGACCTACCGTCTACATGAATGGGTATTACATTTCATCTATATATATAATAAATTTATATTTGGAATATATACGATATATTAATCATTTTATACATTTTATACATTTTTAAAGTAATTAAATCATGATCTATGTAATATGATCAAAAATAACAAGTCAAAACATGTACGATAAACAAAACTATTATTACAAAAACATCGCTTTAACTTGGAATTGTTAATTAATGGGTAATATAGAGTCATAAATGAATCATATATGATATCATAAATATTATTATAATTTTGATATATGTTAATAATATGTTTAGTAACATTATACATGAGTTTTGGACATGTACGAAGAGTATCAGACCTAAGGTAAAATAATTCTATCTCACATTTAATTTTCTTGAGATATAAGCCATTTTCAACACCTATTTATTGTGTATAGTGTATGTAATTACCCTATTATATTTCATATCATGAATAAATTTTCTTCATGGAATTTATTGTTTTATTTAATATATCGGTCATAGGTATAGGTGAATATCCTAGAATTTTGGTAATTTAGATATTAGTTGGATATTCCAAGAAAATACATATATGTCTAGTTACTATTTGTGAAAGGGGTTTTGACACATATGTAAATATGATTAATAACTTTGACAAGGTGTTATGGGCTTGACTCGGGGTAACCTGGTACACGAAAATGGGCTTTACTATTAACTTAGTTTGACACTCTTAAGGAATATGCTTAGGATAATTCATGTTTTCTTGAAAACTATTATGAAGTATTTATGAGTAAATATTTACCTAAAGAAACCATTTTTATGATTATGTGACTAGAAACATTTATATCATCAATTTATCTTAATAATTTTTATAGATTTTGGATTATAGATTAGGATTTGATCTAAAATACTGTATGTTTTCATTTTGACATGGAACACAGGAGAAGGAATGTAAACCTCACCAATGAACATCATACAAATTGTAAGAGAAATCATATCATTCATGGTCTTATTCAGACATTTCGAAAAGAAATAGTCTCCCATGTATTCTCATCATATGACAAAATAGTATCACATGTTAATAATCTGTGTAAATAATTATTTGAGTTCTTTTGATTTGAAGGGAAGAAGGAGGAGAAGTGGATGATAGAGAAAAATATGGATAAAGGGAAAAGGGGAAAGAATGATTTTCACACATGAGGAAATTGTGGGATGAATCGCCATGGTAAATGCTTGAAAGAAATGAGAGGTTGTTATAAGTGTGGAGAAAAAGGACACAATGTTTGTGATCGCAAGGGTAAGAAAGATGTTTCCAATGTACAATGGTTCAACTGCAAGGAGATGGTACACTATGAAAATCAATGTCCCAATCATCAAAAAAATATACTCTACATGATGCTATTGGATAATGATCATGTTACGATACTACCACAGATGAAGAGGAATTATTAATATGCCTATTGAAGAATTATTTTATTTGAATTATAAATATATTGGTTAAAATAGTTATAGAGTATATAAGGATTGTACTATAGTACTATTTCAATAAGGATTTGATATTGTATGGTACAAAGTAAAGTGACATAGTAGCAAGTTAATTGTTTTTGAAAATATATAATTGAGGGAAGGATAACCCTTAATTTGTTTCTAATACTGAGATAATAATTTTTTAATAAAGAGACTATTGATTTGGAGAAAATATATTGGATATTATTGACTACCTTGGAACTGATTAATAGGTTGTTTATTCCATCATTATTGGACTTCACAAAATATTCACATTTAAGGAATATATCCAATATTCATTATCTTACATGGTTTTATGATAATTCAATGTATTGTGATGTTTTAAGAGAATACCTGATGAAGGTATTCACATGCATGTTATGTGACAAAAAAATCTACATTATGTAATGTGACCTTCCTTATATATTTTGGAATGTGAGTTTGGACAAAAGTATTTTGGATAAGCTGAAATGTTTAATGGAGTACGTTGAATAGTAGATATTATTGGTTGTGGTTAAAGTACAATTTATTGGATACTTTGGGCTAACATTTTTGGTTTCTATAAATATTTAGAGGATTAATGAAATACTTTCAGGCCTTATGATTTATCAAAAGATATTCAGGAGTGAAAAATAAATTTGGAGCATTTCTAGGTGTAAGGGATGAAGTAAAAATAGATTGAAGCACAACTAAAGAATGATATTAACCTTATGACATGGAATGAAATAAATTACGTGCTTTTATGAATAGTAAAATAATTCTACAACACTAGGGAAAGGATCTTGAAACCCCAAATGTTATCCTAGTACTTTTTCCAATGAATCAAACGGTCCCATAGATCATAGAAAATTTATATATTTTTTATTGTTAACTTTCTCCTCATCATCTTCTCTATCACTCTCCATCTGAACATCATGGTTATATTTCACTTTTATGTCCATTTTTTTGTACTTGGATCCATATTTTGTGTTATTTCAAGTAACCATCATACTTACATTTATTTAATTTAAAATATATTTCTCATTAATCTATTTTTCGATGTGGGATTTCAATAAATCTATTTTGAAATGTCAAACCCCTAGTTTTTAATCCTATGTTTAAATTGAGAGGACTCAATTTATCAAAGGAGGGGAGAATGTAACACCTCAATACATTAAAATTTTTTCATTTCTGATTAAACATAATTTTATAGCTTTCTTTATTTTTACACAACACCATGTTAAGATTACTCTATACACAATAATGAGTTGGCTTGTGTTACATGCAATGCCCTGTTTTATGAAACAATTGTACATTAATAAAATATTTTTATTTAATATCATATATAATATAGTGGTTAAATCAGAGGTTATGAATAGTAGTAACCACATTTTTTATTTTATATATTTCAAATAATTTTAACATTCATATTACAGGTTTCATAGGCATAATATAAGACCAAATTCATTTTTTGGATAATATAAGTTTTTTTTCAAAAAATACAGTTTTACCGCCTTTTGATGGCACACCCATTTTATAGAAAATATTTGAATCTTATATATATTAAATTTGATAAAATAAACTTCTTATTTTCAAGAATTAAATTAAAATTTAGTTTGGATAAATTTTTCTGTTTTTTTAATAACATTCATATTTTGATTTATAGTGAAAAATAATAACTTTCAAATGTAAATAATCATTTTTTAATCAAAATAATTTATAGTTTTAAATTAGAAACTTATATGTTTTTAAATTATAATTAGATTATATTTTATAAAATAATATAATGTAGTTAATTGGAATAATTTTCTTATTAAAATTATATATAAACATATATTCATTCTTTTGAGGGTTTTTACTTTTGAAAATATCATTTTCTCGTCTTGTCAACATGGCTTAATTTTAAATCAATTACTATAACTATTATGTTTTAAATTATAAAAAATTAACTCTATATTTGGAATCGGTGGTTCTAAATTATGATATCAGGTTACTTTTATTTTTTTCTTATTATGAATGGTAACTTTAGTAATATGTTATTACCACAATAAAGGGAAAATTATGTAATTAATGGTAAAACTAAAGTTATAAAATTGCCATAACACTTATAAAAATCCAATTGGATGACTAAATTATAACCTTATCATATATGGTTATAAATGGAATCACTTAATGGATACTTTCTCATGAATATGGCATTAATATTATAAAAATTAATGAATTTGAAAAAATGGCACACTCTTATTTTATATATGTATATTAATTCTCATAGAAAGATGAGCAAAAGATAACATCTAATATAGGTATTATATTGAAATATAAATGAATTAAATACATTATATAAATTTTTTTATAATTTTTAGTGATTAAAAAGTTACCATTAAGGATGACACAATAGTGACACAGAAATTATGATTTTAAAATAATATCAAATAAATGATTTTATAAATTTTAAAATAAATTTAATTTGAATTAAATAAGGTGGTACATGAATTTTCTAGGTTAATATGACATTTTAAGATGATATTAAATTATTTTTTGATTTTATCTTATTTCTGGATTTTATTTAAAATCAAGTAAATTAATCGTGTCAAAATTTACAATATAAATATTTTATTGAACTAACATTTTATTAAATTATTTATAAATCATAAAAATATATAAAAATAAAAATTGATTTTTATAAGGTCTAAAAGTTCAAAAACTATTAATTTATGACTAATTTAAACCATTTAATTAAATATTTATAACCACTTAATATTTAGAATGTTATTACAATAATTAAAATTAAATAGATTAAAGAAGGATGAATCAAAATGATAAGGTTTGAAATAAAATAAAATCATTTCTAAAGTTTATTGGTTGATATTTTATCAATAAATACTCATTTAATATTCTAAATAATCTACTTTGGAGACGTTAGGATTTAAATATTAATTTATATTAATTTCATAGCTTTTCTGATTCCAAAGGCCCCCCTCCATTCTCTTATAAAATGTCACCTATCCTTATATTCAATTCACTCATATAAAACCATTTAGTTCATCCAAACCCTGACCATTTCACCTCCCAACTACGAAAACTACATAATAGAGTCCATACATTAGAAATAAAGTTTTCTTATGGAGTCCTTTTGTGTAAATCTAAAGGAGGTACCCAAAAATGAGGTAGTTGTTTTATCACTTACTTCAATGTTATTTTTTTCTTCTACTTCCTATTTCTATGTTAATTCTATAATAAAGTAATAAATCATGTTCCTTATCCATTCTAAGATTTTATTAAAATTATTTTGCAACATTATACATCCTTTTACCCATCCTACAAATAACAATATCACTATGGGTGCATACGTACGACTTATGGTCTCCGCGTCGTGGTGTAATTTGTGATTAAAAAATACTTTATTTGGGTGGGTATAATGATGATTATAATGGATTTAAATTATTAATATAACATGATAATTATTATTTATAATTTATATACCATCTAATTCCATACCATTTAACATTCAAGGGAATGATGTCATCCGTCATGCGTACGCATGACCTACCATCTCCACGACACGATGAGACTCATCTTACACATTCACCATCTAAAAATGATTATAAAACATATATTATGAATAAGTATAAAATATATGAAATAAAAGTTATATTGTAATAATATATATATAGGTATGTACATATATTTCATTCACTTACTTTCATTCAATATGATAAGAAAGTAGAAACATTGTTCATACGTACGTACGGCCTACCATCTCCATGAATGGTGTATTCCATTTCATATATATATATATATATATATATATTATTTATATTTATATTCTGAATATATATGACATATAAATAATTTTATACATTATATATGTATGTAAGTCATGATCTAAGTAATATGATCATGAATAACAAGTTAAAACATGTATGATAAACAAAGTGATTATTACCTGAAACGTTGCTTTAACATTAAATTATTAATAAAAGGTTAATATAAAGACATAAATGAATAATATATGATATCATAAATATTATTATTATTCTAATAAAAGTTAATAATATGTTTAAATAATATATATATGATTTTTAGACACGTATGGAGAGTATCAGTCCTAAGGTAAGGGGATTCCATCTCAAATAGAATTTCCATGAGATATAAGACATGTTCACCACCTGTTTCTTGTGTGTGGTGTAAGTACTTCCCCAATTATATTTCATATCATGAATACATTTTCCTCATGGTATTTAATGTATCATTTGTAGATATCGGGATTATGATTTATATTTTCAAATTTGTAAGGGATTCTTTGAATGTTTAAAGAATTAATACTTTCTCCATTTCAATATCCTTGATTTTATTTTAAATAAATATTTATATGGATTTAAAAGGATTATAAAGGAAATTTTATTCCTATTTCTAAATTCAGTAAAATGTTTTCAAAAAATAATATTTGAATGGTTTTTTACAAAGTTTTAATTTCAAAATCTCATTATTTTTTGAGATTGTTTATATGTAAGTGTCTATTGAGATATCTTTATCATCCACATCCATGTTTTCAAAATAGTTTTAAAGATTTATTTATATATAAATGAATGTTTTAAAAATTTCATTCTTTTCAAATGCTTCAAATTTGTATGGGACACTTTGATTCAAACAACTCTTCTAAATGTATTCTTTTATAAATTTCTTATATTTTAAATGTTTTCAAAGGGATATTTCTCTCAAATAATTTTAATTAATTTATTTAATCAGATTCATTTATATCAATATCCTTTGTTCAATTTTATACTTATTTGGGGTTGTCTTATTATGATACAATAATCCATAATTTATTGATTTTTTATGATATATTTGATTGTCTATGTGCATTATTTATACCATTTATCATTTATATTTAAAGTATTAACATTTCGTATGATAATTTAAATACGAAAGTTAATGTTATGTTTCACCATTTTAATAAGAGGAATGCATTGGAATTAGTATGTGTTAGGTGCGACCTGTTATTTCCCCTCGATGCATCGGTACGTCTAACGAGACATACTAGTGTCTTTTCACCTGGCCTTGATGGCATAGTAATGGTCTTGGAAGAAGGCCTTGATGATTTGGTAATGGTTTTGGAATGCGGCCTTGATGGTATGGATATTATGTACGGCCTTATGACCCACCAATATATATTTTAAATAAGAAAAACATTTAAGGAAAAAGAGAGAAATCAGACAATACCAAAAGAGACATCATATAACTTCATAAGAAATAACTAAAATCTATGAATTGCACTTTTAGTCTTTTTAGATATCTTACCTCTGTTGAGACTCCATTGGAGAGCGGGGGCCCACCTGTCCGGATTGTCTTTGAGGAGGTCTTCAAAATGTATTTCCATCTTGTCCTAAGTGTAGATGACCTCCTTCACTGAAATATTATTTTCCTTAAATCCATGAGCCACAAATTCATTGTTGTTTCTTGATCCAAGAAACATTTTCTCAGTTAACATTAACACGGATAATCCTCCCAACCAACCCATAAAATTATTCTTGCATGGAATTTACCACTATATACTTATATAAGAATTCTATGTTTCCATTTATGATTCTTTTCTGCTCATCACATTCCATTATTTACTTCCCACGCTGTAGGATAGCTGAACCCACAAACTCATTTCCACCATTCTCTAGATTCTTATCAGAGTTTTTTTCTTTGCTCGAAGAGTGGATATCTGCATTGTAGGATTCCTTAATAAGTTAATTCACTTTTATTTAGGATCTAGTCGTAAGATTACTTGGTAGATTTGAATATTCTTTTCTTCAATTTGGCCTCCAGGTGTGCTTAATGAAACCATTTGAATAAATGGTATTGATCTTTCCTGCTATTAATGAGGATATGTGTAAAGACCCGTAAAATTCAAGGGAAATTTTTTCTTAATTTTCTTTAGAATTTTACAAGAGCGCGGTTTCAGACGGCACCTGATTCCGAGGCCCGGAGTGCCCGGAATTAATTTCCGAAGTTTGGCTCAGGTACGTTCAGTGAACGAACGAGCAGGAATTCCTAACTTTTGATCCGGTGCTCGGAATTGAAATCCGAGGGCACCGATGAACTCGCAGCGCCGATATTCGCTTAAAGAGACCTTTTCGGGAGTTGCGTTTGTTGCGGGTTGAAAGTTAGTTTTGGGGTTTTTAGTTTGAGTTAAATAAAATTTGTATAGAACAAATTTTATTATAACTTGTTAAAAACCTACCAAAGGGGGTTGGAAGTGGGACCCACACCCACTTAACCTCCCTTGGGAGGATTAAGTGTGGTGGGGCCCACACGAACCCCCACCTTTTCAACTCCCCTCTCTCCCTCTTAATGGCTTGATATCTTAACTTCTATTTAATTATACAACTCATGTATATTAAATAAGTGAGTTAATTTTGGAGTTATCCATTTTGAATTTCAAACCTTTGAAATTCTTTGTTAAGTTTTTGATTAAATTAAGCTCTTCTCTCTTTTTGTTGGGTTAGAACGCTTTGGCCACCTTGAGAGCTTTTGAGAGCTTCTTCTTCATCTTCAAGCTCTGACGAAGAACGCTCAAGCTCCGACGAAGAACGACGCCTCTCTTCTTCGTCCTCCGTGTCAACGAGAGGGAACGCCGCTTCCTCCTCGGACCTTCTTCATCGGCATACGAAGATTCGCCAACGACGTATCTCTTTGGGCATATCTCTTCGTCAACGGATTTGACGAACGACGACCGCGACGCCCGACCCCCGCGACGTTGTCTTCCGCGGGACGTTGTCAAATCTTCGATCTTTTACCCGAGGTAGGGGTTGTTGAATATTGTTAATTTATTCCATTTCTTGCTCGTGGATCGCATGTCTACGTGAGGCTTTTGAATATTTTATATAAGTGTTATTGTTTAACGTGAGGGGGGGGGGCGGACCGCATGAACACGGCCGAACCCCCCTCCATCGTTCATGTTGTTTATTCTTGCGGGCGGAAGCAAGGTGGCGTGGTGCCGTCGCACCACGCGGATAATTGTACGTTTAACTTACGTGATGCCGTCGCGCGCGCACCTTGGAAGAAACAACAAGAACGCGACGCCGTCGCGCCGCGTTGAATGAATATCAAAGCACGGCGAAGGGGCGCGGTGCCGTCGCACCGCGCCGGACGACGAACACCGCGGCCGGTTCCGGGCCGCGGCGGGACGAGAAGACCGCAGCCGGTTCCAGGCCGCGGCGGAAGAGAAGACCTGCGGCCGGGCCGCCGGCGTCGGAAGCCGAAGGGGGGACCGGAATTTCCGGTCCCATTGGAGAAAACCGGCCGGCCAGCTGGCCCGCCGGAAGGCATTAAACCGGGGGAATTAATCCCCCGGCCAGCATGTAAAACCCCCCTCTTTAAGAGGGGGGGCGGTTCCATGAAAGGGGAGCAGCAGCCCCCCGGTTCTTTATTAAAAACCGGCCCCCACGTGGGGGCCGTTTGCTGCAAAGGCGCGGAACATAAGGCCGCGCCGACAATTCAATCAGCGGGGGCTTAGCCCCCGCGTGCGGCCCCTCGCGGCGCCAGGCCGCCGCGGCCCGCCGCGCCGCCCCGGGGGGGGGGGGGGGGGGGGGGGGGGGGTCGGGCCGGGTCGGCCCGGACCCAGACCCCCCCGTTTTGAACCTGTTTCGGTCTTTTGGCCATAACTTGAGCCTCGGACCTCCGAATGACAAACCGTCTGCGGCAACGCGATCCTTGGATCGAGACGGTCGTTTCGGTATATCGCACTCAAGGTTTCGGATTACTTTGAGTTCGTCCGGGTTGGTTCGTTCACGAAACCAACCGGGCCTTCGGAGCGGAAACGCTCATATCTTGAGCCACGAATGTCCGATTGACGCGCCGTCAGTCGCGTTGTGTTCCTCTTAGTGAGACGGATCTTTTGGCATACTCCGCCCGAGGTTTGGACGCAGGTGGAGTACGGTCGGGTTGGTTTTGCCTTAAAAACCAACCGGGCCTCGGAGACGAAAATGTCAATAACTCTCAGACCGGGCGTCCGATCGACGCGCCGTCTGTTGCGTTGAGTTCCTGTTGACGATACGGAACTTTTGGATACATCAACTCTGGACCTTGTGACAGTTGATGTATCAGCCTCTCGGCTCGTGGAGCGGACCCTCTGAACGATCTTGCTGTGTGCGGGAACCCTAATGCTGGCTGCGACTGACTGCTACTACTACTGCTACGGCAGCTACTGTGACTGCGACGACGACAGTACAAAGATCCTGTGTGGTTTCGACGACGACGACTACAGCACTCAGCGATCCTACGTGGAACAGTGCTACCGAACCTGTGTGAGCTGAATCTTCTTTTTACCTTGAGCGGTGGAGCGCTTGGGTGTAGCGGCGGACCCGTGGTACTTGACAGTGGTGGTGCGCTTGGATGCAGCAGCAGACCCTTGGCGGTGGAGCGCTTGGTTATAGCGGCGGACCCGCGATACTCTACGAGTGTGTGCGCTTGGTTGTAGCGACAGACCCGCGACGGTGGAGACGTGCGTGCGGAGTACGGAGACCGTGTAGATGACTGAGACCTGACGACTGCTTGACCGACTCGACTTGGAGTGAGTCGACTAGCCCAGTGGACGGAGCGCCCAGTAGTTGGCAGCAGACCCACGGCGGACGGAGTGCCTGGTAGTTGGCGGCAAACCCGCGGTATTCGACAGGAGGAGTACCTCAGTAGGCTATCTGGGTGAGCGCCCGGTATTTGGCAGCAGACCCTCAGCGGACGGAGCGCCCGGTAGTTGGCAGCAGACCCGCGGTACTCGACAGGAGGAGTACTTCAGCAGTCTTAGGTTAGTGAGAAGTACCTCGGAGTCGTGACAGGACCACTGTACACTTCAGAGTTGGGGCTCTTCAACATTTACGGTTTCGACAATGAAAATCCTGGTTTGAGCTGAGTCAATGATCTTTGTGATTCCTCATGATTGAGATGGGTCGCTTGATAACTTAGGTATATGTATGGGCATATACCTGGGTAATGGTAATCCGTTGATTTCATAAACTTGTTATAACCTGTGTGGATTTACTGTTTACTCTTCTTTGTGGATTGGGTTGTTCTTGGGCTCGGTGTTGGAGCCGAACGGAAATTAGTGACATAGGTATATGTATGGGCATATACCTAATCATCGTCGGGTGTTACTTCGTGATTGTATCTTCTTGTGGTTTATCCTTTGTGAATTCGGGAGACCTTCGAGGGTCTCGGGGTCCCTACTGAGTAACTTATACTCACCCCTGCACGGGCTATGCCCGCACTTCGTTGTGTTGGTTGCAGACGACAGACAGCGCTGACTGCGGTTGAGGCTAACGGAGTAGGTCGGTACCCGTAGGAGGACCACTGAGCGGGACGTGCTCGGAGCAGACAGTTGGACCCGAGGAGTTGTGGATCTATCTGTACCTACCCTTCAGGTAGGATCCGTGGTGGACGATCCAGGAGCTGAACCATCTGTACCTACCCTTCAGGTAGGAATCGAGGAGGACGTCCCAGGAAGTCGCTTGTACTTTCAGTTGTTGTTTTCCCTTTCGAGTTGTACTTTACTTTACAGTTGGGCTTGTATTTCCGGCCCCTTTTCTTCAGCACAGTTGTTCTAGTTTTGTGTACTGCTTTTCTTCCGCTTGTTACTCTGAGGTGCTTGTTTACTTTATTAAGGCAATGCCTTCCCTTTTTACTGGGATTTTACGCCTTGGTGCTAGTCGCCAGCCCCTGGCCTATGGAAGGCGGGCTTGGGGTAGTCACGGCACGGGCCCCGAGGGCGGGTCGTGACAAATTGGTATCAGAGGAGTTCGGTTCTACCGTGAACTCTGATCTTTTCTTTGTGAAGCAATAATGTTTAGCGTATTGAGTGTGGTTATCAGTCCAGGGAGTCCAGTGTTGGTGCGGCGGCCGACGTATCCGTACACCAGGACCCTGACTTCTGATTTCCGACTTAATGCACGAAAACATTGATTGCGTGTGTATTTCAAAGTTTTCTTTTTGATTTCTTTGTGTCAGCTCACCAGGTATACTGTTTGACCGTGGCGCACCTGTTTCCTTTCAGGATGGCCCCACGACGGCAGCCAGCTAGGGTTCCGAGAGTCGAGCGAGACGACAGCCCACCGAGCGACGAGGCCTCGGTACAGGGCCCTTTTCCAGTAGTGGCACCAGCGGTAGCTTTACCCGCCGATCCCCCGATGCTTCCAGCAGCAGCCGCTGACGATGCACGTCGCCTCAGCGCACTGCATGAGTTTCAGCGCCAGCGACCGCCTAGGTTTCGCGGGGAGACGGATCCCCAGGCAGCAGAGGACTGGCTGGAGGCAGTAGTTCGAGTGTTTAGGCTAGTGAGGACACCAGCAGACCTCATGGTGATCCTCGCTGCGAGCCTACTACACGCAGCAGCAGGACGATGGTGGAGCTTGATGCTCCAGGTGCACGATGAGGCATCTCTACTTTGGACGGACTTTGAGAGCATCTTCCGCTCGGAGTTCATCCCAGCCAACCTTCGTGCGGTGCGTATCCAGGAGCTTCTACAGCTGCGGCAGGGCAGCATGACGGTCGCTCAGTACGCGGCGAGGTTCACCGACCTTTCTCGGTACTCGACAGACATGGTACGGGACCCCTTCTTCCGGGCCCGGACCTTCGAGCAGGGTTTGAGACACGAGATCAGGGCATCGCTGATCTCCCTCAGCATACCGACTCAGACAGGAGTACTGGAGCGGGCACTTCTGATCGAGAGTTTCCTTGCTGAGTCTACACCAGCACAGCAACTCACCGCAGGGCGGCACGTGGCAGAGTCATCTGCAGCAGGTAGCCGACGGATGACTCAGGGTTCTAGGCAGACCAGACCTACCGGTGGCCGACTGCACGACTCAAGCTCAGTTGTACGGGGAAGCCGGGGTGGAGTCAGAGCCAGGCGTGCTGAGAGTGGGCAGTGTTACTCCTGTGGCGGGATTGGTCACATGGCTCGTGACTGTCCGACCCGCCATGCTGATGATCAACAGTTAAGTGAAGAACCTCCCAGGCAGAGGTAGAGGTTCGACCGTGGCGGTCCGCAGGGAGGAGGCGGACGAGGCAGAGGAGCTGGACGAGCAGCCGGTGGTGGGCGACGCTTTGAGGCTCTTCCACCACCACCACCAGGAGGTCCACCCCGACCACAGGGAGTAGGTGAACATGCGAGAGCTCAACTTCAGGCAGCCGAGGCCTTCGATCATGGAGCTCTGGGAGCCGATGGACAGGAGCTGAACTAGTGGATACATCCTTTGTACTTCTGGTTCCTTGTTGCATTTGTGTAGCGTCTTGTATTATGAGCTGCAATAATAAAAGACGCATACCTTTGTGATATTTTCGTTCCTGTCCTCTTTCGTGATGTTACTAAGAGGTTCCAGTTTTGACTGTTGACTTGACCCTCACTTGTGAGACATCTACTGGAGGAGACCCAGTTACCACACACTGATGCCGACAGTGTGACTCAACCCTTGGAGGCGAGAGTAACGGTTGAATCTCTTAGTAGTAGCGTCGAGGCCTTACGACGTCATCCTTGGTATGGATTAGTATCATCCATGTTAGGATTGACTGTTTTAGGCAAAGAATGTGGTTTATCCAGGGGATGAGACCAGATTTCTCTTTTCGGCAATGAAGAAATCTTGCAGCTCTGGTGGGACCGGAGATGGTCCAGGCCACGACAGAGAAGGTCCAGGTCATCCAGGAGCGGATGAGGACAGCACAGAACCGGCAGAAGTCATATGCTGACAGGAGGCGGAGGCCACTGGAGTTCGAGGATGGCGACCACGTCTTCTTGCGGGTCTCACCTCGACGTGGTATTCGGAGATTTGGCCGAGCCGGCAAGTTATCTCCGCGCTTCATCGGACCCTTCCAGATTCTCAGAAGGATTGGCGAGGTGGCTTATCGCCTGGCTCTACCACCTCAGTTGCACCGGGTGCACGACGTCTTCCACGTGTCTCAGCTGAGGAGATACGTGCACGACCCGACGCACATCATTGATCATGGGGAGCTTGACGTTGACGATGGGGAGACTTTTGCGGAGGTCCCGGTGGAGATAGAGGATCGACAGGAGCGGGTCCTGCGTGGGCGATCGATTCCTCTTGTGCGCATCAGATGGCAGCACGGGAATCTCCAGGAGAGCACATGGGAGCGGGAGGCTCAGATGCGTGCTCAGTACCCTCTTTTGTTTCCCTAGTTTTTGATGTATCTTTACGGGGACGTAAAGCCCTGAGGTGGGAGTAATGTAAAGACCTGTAAAATTCAAGGGAAATTTTTTCTTAATTTTCTTTAGAATTTTACAAGAGCGCGGTTTCAGACGGCACCTGATTCCGAGTCCCGGAGTGCCCGGAATTAATTTCCGAAGTTTGGCTCGGGTACGTTCAGTGAACGAACGAGCAGGAATTCCTAACTTTTGATCCGGTGCTCGGAATTGAAATCTTAGGGCACCGATGAACTCGCAGCGCCGATATTCGCTTAAAGAGACCTTTTCGGGAGTTGCGTTTGTTGCGGGTTGAAAGTTAGTTTTGGGGTTTTTAGTTTGAGTTAAATAAAATTTGTATAGAACAAATTTTATTATAACTTATTAAAAACCTACCAAAGGGGGTTGGAAGTGGGACCCACACCCACTTAACCTCCCTTGGGAGGATTAAGTGTGGTGGGGCCCACACGAACCCCCACCTTTTCAACTCCCCTCTCTCCCTCTTAATGGCTTGATATCTTAACTTCTATTTAATTATACAACTCATGTATATTAAATAAGTGAGTTAATTTTGGAGTTATCCATTTTGAATTTCAAACCTTTGAAATTCTTTGTTAAGTTTTTGATTAAATTAAGCTCTTCTCTCTTTTTGTTGGGTTAGAACGCTTTGGCCACCTTGAGAGCTTTTGAGAGCTTCTTCTTCATCTTCAAGCTCTGACGAAGAACGCTCAAGCTCCGACGAAGAACGACGCCTCTCTTCTTCGTCCTCCGTGTCAACGAGAGGGAACGCCGCTTCCTCCTCGGACCTTCTTCGTCGGCATACGAAGATTCGCCAACGACGTATCTCTTCGGGAATATCTCTTCGTCAACGGATTTGACGAACGAAGACCGCGACGCCCGACCTCCGCGACGTTGTCTTCCGCGGGACGTTGTCAAATCCTCGATCTTTTACCCGAGGTAGGGGTTGTTGAATATTGTTAATTTATTCCATTTCTTGCTCGTGGATCGCATGTCTACGTGAGGCTTTTGAATATTTTATATAAGTGTTATTGTTTAACGTGAGGGGGGGGCCGGACCGCATGAACACGGCCGAACCCCCCTCCATCGTTCATGTTGTTTATTCTTGCGGGCGGAAGCAAGGTGGCGTGGTGCCGTCGCACCACGCGGATAATTGTACGTTTAACTTACGCGATGCCGTCGCGCGCGCACCTTGGAAGAAACAACAAGAACGCGACGCCGTCGCGCCGCGTTGAATGAATATCAAAGCCCGGCGAAGGGGCGCGGTGCCGTTGCACCGCGCCGGACGACGAACACCGCAGCCGGTTCCGGGCCGCGGCGGGACGAGAAGACCGCGGCCGGTTCCGGGCCGCGGCGGAAGAGAAGACCGGCGGCCGGGCCGCCGGCGTCGGAAGCCGAAGGGGGGACCGGAATTTCCGGTCCCGTTGGAGAAAACCGGCCGGCCGGAAGGCATTAAACCGGGGGAATTAATCCCCCGGCCATCATGTAAAACCCCCCTCTTTAAGAGGGGGGGCGGTTCCATGAAAGGGGAGCAGCAGCCCCCCGGTTCTTTATTAAAACCCGGCCCCCACGTGGGGGCCGTTTGCTGCAAAGGCGCGACACATAAGGCCGCGCCGACAATTCAATCAGCGGGGGCTTAGCCCCCGCGTGCGGCCCCTCGCGGCGCCAGGCCGCCGCGGCCCGCCGCGCCGCCGCGCCGCCCCAGGGGGGGTCGGGCCGGGTCGGCCCGGACCCGGACCCCCCTGTTTTGAACCTGTTTCGGTCTTTTGGCCATAACTTGAGCCTCGGACCTCCGAATGATGAACCGTCTACGGCACCGCGATCCTTGGATCGAGACGGTCGTTTCGGTATATCGCACTCAAGGTTTCGGATTACTTTGAGTTCGTCCGGGTTGGTTCGTTCACGAAACCAACCGGGCCTTCGGAGCGGAAACGCTCATATCTTTAGCCACGAACGTCCGATTGACGCGCCGTCAGTCGCGTTGTGTTCCTCTTAGTGAGACGGATCTTTTGGCATACTCCGCCCGAGGTTTGGACGCAAGTGGAGTACGGTCGGGTTGGTTTTGCCTTAAAAACCAACCGGGCCTCGGAGACGAAAATGCCAATAACTCTCAGACCGGGCGTCCGATCGACGCGCCATCTGTTGCGTTGAGTTCCTGTTGACGATACGGAACTTTTGGATACATCAACTCTGGACCTTGTGACAGTTGATGTATCAGCCTCTCGGCTCGTGGAGCGGACCCTCTGAACGAGCTTGTTGTGTGCGGGAACCCTAATGCTGGCTGCGACTGACTGCTACTACTACTGCTACGACAGCTACTGTGACTGCGACGACGACAGTACAAAGATCCTGTGTGGTTTCGACGACGACGACTACAGCACTCAGCGATCCTACGTGGAACAGTGCTACCGAACCTGTGTGAGTTGAATCTTCTTTTTACCTTGAGCGGTGGAGCGCTTGGGTGTAGAGGCGGACCCGTGGTACTTGACAGTGGTGGTGCGCTTGGATGCAGCAGTAGACCCTTGGCGGTGGAGCGCTTGGTTGTAGCGGCGGACCCGCGATACTCTACGAGTGTGTGCACTTGGTTGTAGCGACAGACCCGCGACGGTGGAGACGTGCGTGCGGAGTACGGAGACCGTGTAGATGACTGAGACCTGACGACTGCTTGACCGACTCGACTTGGAGTGAGTCGACTAGCCCAGTGGACGGAGCGCCCAGTAGTTGGCAGCAGACCCACGGTGGACGGAGCGCCTGGTAGTTGGCGGAAAACCCGCGGTATTCGACAGGAGGAGTACCTCAGTAGGCTATTTGGGTGAGCGCCCAGTATTTGGCAGCAGACCCTCAGCGGACGGAGCGCCCGGTAGTTGGCAGCAGACCCGCGGTACTCGACAGGAGGAGTACTTCAGCAGTCTTAGGTTAGTGAGCAGTACCTCGGAGTCGTGACAGGACCACTGTACACTTCATAGTTGGGGCTCTTCAACATTTACGGTTTCGACAATGAAAATCCTGGTTTGAGCTGAGTCAATGATCTTTGTGATTCCTCATGATTGAGATGGGTCGCTTGATAACTTAGGTATATGTATGGGCATATACCTGGGTAATGGTAATCCGTTGATTTCATAAACTTGTTATAACCTGTGTGGATTTACTGTTTACTCTTCTTTGTGGATTGGGTTGTTCTTGGGCTCGGTGTTGGAGCCGAAGGGAAATTAGTGACATAGGTATATGTATGGGCATATACCTAATCATCGTCGGGTGTTACTTCGTGATTGTATCTTCTTGTGGTTTATCCTTTGTGAATTCGGGAGACCTTCGAGGGTCTCGGGGTCCCTACTGAGTAACTTATACTCACCCCTACACGGGCTATGCCCGCACTTCGTTGTGTTGGTTGCAGACGACAGACAGCGCTGACTGCGGTTGAGGCTAACGGAGTAGGTCGGTACCCGGAGGAGGACCACTGAGCGGGACGTGCTCGGAGCGGACAGTTGGACCCGAGGAGTTGTGGAGCTATCTGTACCTACCCTTCAGGTAGGATCCGTGGTGGACGATCCAAGAGCTGAACCATCTGTACCTACCCTTCAGGTAGGAATCGAGGAGGACGTCCCAGGAGTCGCTTGTACTTTCAGTTGTTGTTTTCCCTTTCGAGTTGTACTTTACTTTACAGTTGGGCTTGTATTTCCGGCCCCTTTTCTTCAGCACAGTTGTTCTAGTTTTGTGTACTGCTTTTCTTCCGCTTGTTACTCTGAGGTGCTTGTTTACTTTATTAAGGCAATGCCTTCCCTTTTTACTGGGATTTTATGCCTTGGTGCTAGTCGCCAGCCCCTGGCCTATGGAAGGCGGGCTTGGGGTAGTCACGGCACGGGCCCCGAGGGCGGGTCGTGACAATATGAGATATTATTCTTCCATGAAATCTTCTATGGACTCAGTAGGGGAGTACAAGGAAGACTCTATATCCTATTGTATAGACTCCACTTCCTCCCCATATTCATAATCATGACACTACGTTTCACCCAACACAGCGAACTAGTTTTGAGGATCAAAAATCATGTCCCCACAATTGACCTTATAAACATATGATTGCCTTACCTGCGGGACCTACACTGGAATCTCTAGGCCGCTTGGCTGCTCAAATCCACAACCCGTAAATTGGACTTCTGTATTTGAATCCTCCAAAACCAAACTTTGAGTATCCTTACAAGTGGGTATATCAACACAGACTTCTCGAAACATCACATCACCAATGATTGGAGTTGAAGAAACTGATTTCATAACCTTTCCATCCCTTGATCTTCTGGTTAGTGCAGTTCATATTTTATTTTTATCATTTATATGGTCCATACTACTACACAGAGGCATATAATCCACTACCTGAGAAGGACCAGAAGCTCCCAGAACACATTTTAGACTTATAATGTTTTCTAATACTTTTTGTTCTGGAAGCATGGTCTTTGGAGGTTTTTGAACAGCTTCTGCACCATCACATGGGAGAACAGGACCAGAAGGGGACTGCTAAGGCCCATACATCCTTCAAACATTATTTGTATCAAAGTAGTCTATATTCAAACTACGACCACGATCAGGGGAAGCCCAACTAGACAATAGGATATTTATGGATCCACCATCCCCCAAGGTCAACTTCTCATGAGGACCCTTACTACCATTTTGACACCCCTTATGGCATGAAGAATCCAGATGCTCGACCCAACCACGAGATACACAGTAATTATGCCACAATTCGTATACAATATCCTGCTTCCACCAAAATTCCTTGCCTACTGTAATTCAAACCCATTCCAATGGTGCATTTGAAATGTCAACCTCAACACATATACGAGGGAAAATGGGGTTGATGAAAACTTTCATTCGCCTATCGGATCACAAGAATCTCCAAACGAGGTTTCCAAAAAACTTCAAGATTGTATGTTTTTTAGAGAGAAGGGGATGTCCTAATAGACATAACCAAATTACTATCATTGGAGCATCCCCCTTAATTGGGAAATCAAAGGACCAATGGAAGACATAGAAGAAGAATCCATTTCATCTACATGGAGTGATGGACCACGCAATAGCAAGATCCTCTGGTGTTCCAAAACTAACTGTGATGTTTTTTCGATTTAGAATCCCTACCATTGCACGATGCTTTATACCCCATGAGTCTAATATAAAATGATTTAACTCATCGATTGTGGGCCGACGCTGTAGGAATCTCGCAACTAGAGTTATTTTTAAGATACTTATGGAATTAGAGAACTCTGAAATAATTATTGGATGCTGAAGAGAGACTTTGAATAGGTTTGGGACCTTTACACTGAGCGAGATTTTGGGAATATTTGGAAGAGATCTGGGGTTAGATAATGGAATGAAAGGGCGTATGTGAGACGGGGTGGGAGGAAACATAGGACCACCCCCTCCAAAGAGTAGGGGGATCTAGGAGCACCATATTATGATGAAGATTATGTTTAAAAGGCATTGGTTTCAATTTTATACATTTCTTTAAAAGTTTATGCATATTTATGATAAATTCCACTATAATTTTTATCCTTACTGATCATATGAGCTCACCCCTTTCATATGTTTTATTTTCCCTAGGTTGCACAAAATTATATTATGATAGACCTGTTTGGATAGTCTAAGGGATTTGATTGTTTTCAAAGGAGATATTATGTTGTTTTTCATTTTAAGATGTAATGTAAAACAAATGTTTGTATCTTCTATTTCCAAGGATACTAAAATGATCAATCCTTTAGGATTTTATTTTCTTGTGATCATTCCAATGTATTAATCTAATGCACCACCTCTATGAAACTGGGGTTGGGGCGTTACATAATTTATGGAAAAATATTTATTTTGGAATTTCTTCCAATAAAGTTGAAAATAGTTTATGTTTTCACTAAAACATTATTAGATGATGTGTTTCAAATATTATTGTTAAGGATTAGAGTTAAAATTACTCACCTATAAGGATAAGTTACGGTGGATACATCCACACTTCCAATTTTTCTTTTTGTTGTTTATTTTTAATTGGTGAGGAAAACATCATAAATATGTTATTTTTTATCCTTAAATTTTATTCCAAAATGAGGATAAACCTATGTTATTTTTAAATATAGAGATATGGTTTTTACCTATTTAGGGAGATATATTTTATTTGGGGGGAGCGTATGTTTAAGGAGAATTATTAAAAGGTCAAGGTTGGGAAGTTATCATGTGGGTGGTTGGGTATTATAAGCTTTTATATCAAATTTGGTGCGTATGTATGGAATAAAATATCAAATATAGTATTCAAGGAAAAATAACCAATTTAAAAATGTGTTCATTATCATTTGATCCAAAGTTTTATCAAGAGGTTTAACAGTATATTTTTATTTTGATTCCAAGTTGATCTATATATGCGATGTCAAGAGAAATAAATAAGTATATGTAATTCACTATCTTATAGACATTGTAATATTAATGATGAATGTTCTTATTTCCTACACTGATTTCACTCACATACTATGAGAATTTTTTATTGATGGTTCACTTATATGTATATATATATTGAGTTTCAACGTGATCAATGATCCTTGGTTTAAAAAAATTAAGGGGGATATTATTAAGGCAAAGAGTTGTTTAGAGAGATTTTTTGTTATTGAAATATTGTTAAGACCAAAGTCTATGTTATAGTGATCAATTGTTTAATAAAGTTCCTATTTATTATTTTATTTTTCCAATATAAGAATTGATGAAGGAAGAATGCAATAAGAAATTAATAATTGTTTTATCTAGATGAAGATTCTCTTATTGTTGAAAATTAATTTTTAACATTTTATTTATGAAGGAGAACTTTACATTGTTGAGAGACATATGCATAACATGAGTTTATTAATAAAAACTACTCAGTTTAATCCATAATATATAAAAATTGGATTTTATGATGTCACGTGAATCTAGATTATGCCAAGTATTATCCTTTTCATTTTAAGAGGTGAACCTTGTTTTATTGGTTGTGACCACTCTAAATGTGGGTTAGTGTGTGTGATAGAAATATAAAAATTCACTTTAAAAGGTGAGAGATATTAATTATAAAAATAAAATTAAAAATAAAATACTTATATGAATATTCTATTCAACTTAATGTGTTAAACCATTAGTTTAACCTTTTTACCACATTTTACCTTTTCCATGGTCTCTCAATATTTACTTGAGAACATTTTTTATGCCTAAAAATAAAATTACCAATCTTACCTAATTTAGAAATATTGATTACTAATTTATACCTAATTTAATGAAATTGAATTTTAAAAATATAGAAATTTATCTTTTAAAATATATAGAATAAACAATTTTTATTGAAAATGATGTTTTCAAACCTTTTGTGTAATTAATATTATTTTATATTAATTATTAATTAAATGATTTATAATATATTAATTTATACAAAAGCATTAAACGTTAACAAAATCATCCATTAAAAGTTATAATATAATTTTTTTGAATATAAATACAAAAAACATTGCAAAAATTCATTAAAAAATATTTGTTCCTAATTTTAAATAGTTTAAATAAAATATATTTATTTATCCTGAAACAATTATATTTTATCAATAAATTGGTATTTGAATAGTTTGTTAAATTTATAAAAACAATCAATAATTCTTTAAAAATAATAATGATAATAATAATATATAACGTATTGAAATGAATATTTTTATCATTAAAATTTTTCATTAACTATTTTATTTCTAGTTTCTCCCAAGATAATTTATTATATAGAAATTTTTTAATTTTTATTTTGTTACTAAAAATTAAAAAACATCATTGTAATTATTGGATATACATATATATATTGACCATACATTCATTTAAGATAGTTATTGTCCCTAAATCCACCAAAAAAAATAAATTATTATATATAGCCTTACACACATATCTTAAATCATTATTTCTACTATCTAATTTCTTTTTCTGGCTATTTATCTTATTAATTATGTATTTTATTATTTATATAGATATCAATACTTGTGTGATCTTAATAAAACATCATGAAGATGAGAATTAAAACCTTGTAGTATATTTATTTACTTTTCATTTTATACCTTAAGTAGTTTTAATAATTATGTTTCATTTAGTACGAATGTATTGTATTTCATTTTATACTACAATATTATAATATAATGAAATAAATAATTTTTTATATTAGTTAATGTTGGGTGTATCATATATTTTTTAACATATTATTTATTTAATGAGAAGTACCTATTAATATATTGGGGTGTTATATTCAACCACCCCCATAAAATAATTTATCCCTTTAAATTTCATTACTATGATGAAAAAAATGATGGTAACTTTTTCTCATTGCATGTTTAGGTTCCCACATCAGGTCCAAAAACTTCTGATTACTATAAATACAATTAACCATTTTCATAGACTTATTTAATATTAAAATATCCCTAAAATCTGTTATTTCTACTAATTCTTTCCTATACGAAAGATCATGTTAAAGTGGTATTATATTTAAGTTCACTACATGTGAAGGGTCAAGTATATACCACTTCAAAATTGACACATGATATACATCATCCCTTTGGGAGAGGTAAGATAGAAGTGAAAGACATTAATAAACTATACAGTTGACAGTTGTACTCCATGTATACATACCACAACTGTTTTTTATATCTTGGTAAGTTTATCTAGTGAGAAATAATTTAAAATAAAAATAAAATCACATTGTAATGGTTTATAGTATAACCTAAATTGAATTATCCCCATTATATGTCTTGGTATGTTGTACAAAAAAATAAATGTGGTGATGTTCTCTCATTTCCAAATAGGTATGGGAAATGGTTTTATCGTCCAATTAGAATAATTATTCTATGAATTAATATTTATCAAATCAATAATCAACATATATACTCTGAGATATCTCCCTTCAGGTTATCTCATTGAAAATTTATCTTTATATCCCTAAACCTATTTTTTCTTCCAGGATGGATAGCGAATGAGGATCTATGTTCATCATCCAACATCTCCTTCAATTATTTCATTTATGTGGAATATATTAATTATTTTAATCTTAAAATTCCATTAATGTAAAGGTTGGACTCTAAAATATCCCTTACCTTATTCTTTATCTCCATATACTGCAATGGTGCCTCTTTGATCTTTACAAGGATGAATGGTTTTGTAGTCAATTGGAAAGTGATGATTTCTCCCAATCCCTTATAAATCTTAATTCCATCTGTGTTATATCCATGTGTTTTTTGTCTCTTTTAATCGACATCATGGATAAGGAAGAACAATAATTTTTATTTGTAGAATTATCCACCATAATTATCTTCCATTGTTGGTAATGTGTTGAGATTTCACAGTCATTAATCAACTCCAACCATCTCCTCTGGCGTATGTCAAAGCCGTTATATTTGAATATATATTTTAAAATGTTAAGATAATTATATATATAAAACTATTTTAAAAAAATATAATGCATCCAAATCATTAATGAATATATTATCATTACTAACTCTAAATAATGGATTGGCTAATTTTTTCCACAAAGAAATTATTGATGTGAGGCATACACTAATCTGTCATTTTTCCTGATAAAAAATCTCAATTCCTTCTTGTATGGATTATTATAAATCATAAACACTTACATAATTAATTATAGTGTGAGTATAAGAGAAATTATTAAAATTATTTTGAGATCCTTCTAATTTTTTTCACTTTAGTTTTTTTAGAAGTACATGAATCTTTTTCGAGATATCTTGGTTAGTGGATTTTGAGGTTGTAATAAATTTATCATAAAGATTCAATAATATATATTCAATCTATTAAACATATATCTTAAATAGTGATGGATTTGGTCTATTATTCAATAAACTCTACCACTGAAGGATTAGTGTATATAATTGTGATTATATAACCCAATAAAGATTATTTTTATTTCTTAAATTCACACTTGCTAAATTTTGAAAATATATTATAATTTCTCAAGGAACTCCTCAAAATAATCATGTGATCTTCATGAAATTCTATTTTTGTTTAATATATGATAATATCATCCGTAAATACGACTACAAATTGATCAAGGTAGTCAATAATGACTCTATTCATCTTTTCTATAAATAGAGAACCGGTATTCATATGTCCAAATGGAATCAATATATTTTGGAACCATGTGATGAAAGATTGTGTTTGAAGCCATTTTGTGTTATTTTTGTTATTTTTTTTAAAACTAATTATAGGTTGATCATGTTTTTTGATGTTTCAAGGGGATATTTTTATGTTATCATAGACATGAAAATAAATTGAAACTGAATTATTTTTCAAGGTTATATATTATTTTTTATTTAAAAATTTATAATAATTGGTGATTTTGTATGTTGGGTTTGAGGTAATGTAAGGTATTTTACATAGCTATTATGGAATTAATCTAGGACCAATTAGTGAATAAGATTGCATGTGTGGACCATATAGCAAATAGGGTAGCTTTTGGCGCAAGTATTTTACCCCATTAATAGTGTGAACCATATAATATAGAATAGTTGTGAATCATGTAAAGAATAGTAAATTTTTATAGATATGATATGATTTGATTTTTGGAGATTAAAAAAATTACAAATCAATAATATCATGGATAATTTTAAAATAAAACATTCCATGCCCTTTTTTATAAGAGATAGTGTTTTTAAGAGGACCACAACAGATTTTTCTATGTAGCATTTTTGTGGTGATGGTTCACAAAGGTGGTTAAATAAATTCTTATTATTAACAATTTTATAAATGTTCATACCTATAATTAATCCCACTAATAGTATCATTATGAATCCATTTGGATCTGAAGAATGATTTTATGTTTATTTTTAATATTAGTAATGTTAGGGAGTTTGTATAGTAAGGCCAAACCATAGAGAAGGATTTGTTAACGAAGAAGAATAGTTAACAAAGAAACTCATGATTAAGAATAACATGAAGATAATTTACAAGGTGATATAACATGATTCACCCATTCATTCACATAATGAATAAGGGAATTTGTGATGGATAGTGTATAGTGAATAGTATACTCTCTAGAAATTACACCCAATACAGCTTCAATAAATAGATGTAATTAAAAATTATCTAGTGGATATGATAATGATCTAAAACACATTAGAGTATCATACTATGGTGGAATTATAGAATCATACATTGGTTATCATGATGATATATTCTTAGAAAATTTCAAATTAATAAGAATTAACCTTCATGTAGATAAATTGTGGTATACTTCATCTAGAATGGTGTACAATCATGGAGATAGATAAGTAATGCATGGGGGGAGCTAGGTGATCAATGATGCAGAATTTGGGAAGGGGAAGTTCAAGTGGGTTGGGATTATGGGTCATGTATTGGGCATTGTATGCCTCTGTGCCTTCGGGTCATGTATTGCGGGTCAGTCGGGCCTTGTGCCTTGGGCCTACGGGTCATGAACAGGTTCCCCTTCAACCCTTAAAAGGTATATTATCGATAATAATATAAAAATTAAGGCCTTCAAGCCATTCGGGGGGGGTGTACAAGGATGGGTCGATGGAAGAGAATTTAGTGAGGTTGTGTGATTTTTTTTGTACTTGTTTGGAAGGAATTGTTCTTATTATAGACTAATCATGTAAAAAAATTTGTAATAATTAAAATATTTATAATCTTCATGGTTTTTTTAATGAGAAACACATCTTCAATGAATTCCACAGGGTCTACCCATTAGTGCTGAACCATGTCAAATTGTTGTGTTCCATTTCTTTTTTGTATTTTTGTTTTCTATGAATGTGAATAATAATAATAGATTTTTAACAAGTTCCTACAATGTGGGGACCAAATAATTTAAGTTAAAATAACATTTTGACACCATGATTCATCCCATTCTTCCCAGGGAATCCTTTGGAACACTAATTAGTATCAAATCCATTGTTTGGGGCATTAAATACCTCATCATAAATTCATTGGGATAGAGAATTGGTAAATATTATAATTAATTTACTCTATTTTATGGAATGAAATACCATATTTTAATGATTTTAATGATATATAATATTCAATATCTCATGATTAAAGTTATTTTTACTATATTACATGGGATTTAAGCCAATGATGTGATGGGGAAGTCTATGACTGAATCTGATATAAAATTACAGGATGTTGATGAAAATATTCAAAATTCCTTATCAATAACTCCATCACATCATATTTATAGGAACTTCCCTATCTACACAATTGAAAATACAATGTTTGAGAAATATTTTACCATGTATGAAGTTGATATTAAGGTGAGGGAAGCCAGGATATCGGTCCTCTATAATAGATTTAAGTATTATGAAATTATTCAAGATGATAATGTAGATAACATCATCAACCAAATAACTGATCTCATTAATTCTATATGAGGTCATGGGAAAGTGATAAAGGATATCAATAATGTTATGATGATATTTTTATAGTATCCTCCTTTGTGAAAACCAGAAAATTAACTCAAGAATATGGAGACTTTTATAGGGTCTTACTTGATTCGAATGTAAGAAGTTTGGTGGCTAACAAAATATGAGTTTAGATAGAAGGGACATCAGTAATTTGGGTAAGGAGATGTAATTCATATTAATGGATAATATAGAAATTTTTAACGTTTATAATGAATAATAGGATGTGTATGATGACCATATCCAACATTTGGCCATAAACATCATGATAGGAATGGGTTAATTTAAAGGAAATTTTCTTTTTCTAATTTTCAGTATCTTAAGGTTGGGTATATTGTACCCATGTTCCCAAGAACACTTGATGTAATGAATGTGAATTAGAAGTCACATATAATCCAAGCCGAATATTCTCTCCTTGAGGAGACCTTAAAATTTGCAGTTCATTGGGATTGAAATTTTCAATTAATGGATTTGTGAGAAATGAAGAAAATGATAATGAAGTTTATATAGTGGAATTTGAAATATAATTAAAATATGATAAAGAATATTATTTGATGGATGAAATTTTCAAGGAAAAAACATAAAATGGAAATGGCTAATGAACCAAAAGGTCTAGTTGATCATAAGGTTAAACTTGAGGGAGATATCAAAGGTCAATAAACTCATAGAGAGAAAAACATAATGATTAAAAGTATTCTAAATGAATATTATAAATTGGAGGATCATATTTAAGAATAAATTCATAGTCATCAAAAAGAGTTTGACAATATTCAGATTTATAATCCAGTTAATTTGTAAGAATTATTGTGTTTTATGTTGGAGATTGAAGAATATAATAAGGTGATTGATGGACTTAATACAATCACAGAGGGAGATCTATGAAGGATGAGTCCCTTGAATAAAATTTTGTTTCAATTATAATGATACTTTAATGATTGGTAAAATCATGTGATTCATATAAGAAGTTATACCTCAATAGTTTTACAGATAGATAATTCCTAGAATGTTTCAAGTGAGGCTCTGTATGTATCAATACTTTTTGGAATAAATGAAGACATAGATTTATGTGGAATATTGGTATTGATTATGATGTTGGGAAATAAAAAAAACAATTAAATATTCAAACAAGGGGAAGTATAATTTTGGTAATTCTAGCATTAATCCTAAGAAAACACTTGTACAAAAAATGATTTCTCTTAATAAAGGAAATATTAGGGTTGAAAAGTTTCCAAATCCATGGATAAATTTTTAAAACTGAGATAGTATATGAAGGGTTGGGATATGTAGAGGAATGAAGAAGAGAAAATTTTTCATCTTAGGAGTATTCAAATATATATATACCTTAAAATGACTATGTAATACAATAATGTGGTAAGAAGATATATAGATATGGAAACTCTAGGATGTTAATAATGGAGAATGAGACTATAAGATTTATCTAATAGGAGAAATATTTATTATGTATTTTTTTAAATTATAGGGATAAATATATTGACTATAGGAAAAGGGAAAGTGAATAAATTAACTATGGAGATCAATGAAAAATGAGTTTAGGTCAACTAGGATAAATCCCCCTTAAAAATAGGTACTCTTAATTAGAAGAAGGATATGATTATTATATCACCACGATTAGTGAGGAAAAATTAGATAGACCTTATTTTTCCTATATTCAACCATGAATGTCATGGATATAAATGAAGAATATGGAGAAGGCTAATATAATTTAAATTTATCTCAACGGAATGCAAATTAGTTGCAAAATTATTCTCAATTGTGGTTATTCCCTACATATAAACTGAAATGGTATGATATTGAAAAATATGAAAGGTATAATTTATTGGATTATTTATTTTCAAAAATTATTGGAAATTGAAGAGTAACGGGAGTGTATATTCCCATTTGTTAGGAAATGTACTAAAGAATACCAAATTGATCCATATGAATGGTGTATAGGACAACCTTATAAGACTAACTATTTTTTTACTCTTTTATTTATGTAATATCTAACTAGAAAGGTTGTCTGATTAGTGTAAAATCTAGAAACTATCTTTTGAGATGAACAATTACTAATGGTAATATTTACTAGTCAGAAAGTCATGAAAATAAATGTTTCTTTATTGTGGAATAGGAAATCAACTTTGGGAATTGGTGATTACATCATATAAACTAAAAAATAATGGAAAACATATCCTAGATAAGAGAATAGTAGGACATACCAAGAATAATCAGATACCATTAAAGGGCATGTGATGCATGTGTGTAGCGAAAATGGTTTAAAATATTAATCCGTCAAAGAACAAGAGTTAATCTAATATACTTGAACTTTTCCACACTAATGTATGAGGTTTGATGAATATATCTAAAGTATATGGAGAATGATATTTCTTTCTTCCCATAAATTGATATATTATAATGTTAGGTTACCTGTTTTGTAATAAAATTGTGATGTTATGGAACTCATGAATAATTGTATTAGTCTAGTTAGAAATGAGTATGGGTGCAAATTAGTTTATTCTAATCTAATAATTGAAAATATTATACCTAAATTAGATTAGATAAGTATCTCAAAAAGAATAGAATAATCTTGAGTTGTATCTATGAAATTTCCCAAGAAATGGAGTAGTTAAATGATGAAATCATATAGTGACCAATATTTCCAAAACATTACTCATTGATGGTGTCATTTATCATCATTATTAGAATAAGGGAGTATAAGTTTTATTATACACTCAAAATTAGGTATTTCTACTCCTTATGTTATATAATAACTAATAATAAAGGTTGTATGATTGGAATATTTGTTGTACCATTTTTGTATCTCCATGAATATGTGTTACAGTTTAAACAATGAATAATAATAAAGAATTTATAGTGATGGTGAATATGGGTTACAATACTTGAATTATTTATAAATAGTTACACCTACTGAATCTAAAAAATAAGAATCATAAATGTATGGAAAGATGTGACATCCAAGTGAATGAGAATAAATATGTGAATAAATCTACATGCCCAAAATCTGACATATTCATTGAATACAAATATGATGAAAATGAATTTTGTGCCACACTGGAAGCTGTACAGAGTTAGGTGGACAATGAAGACTCTGATGTTGATTCAACAGAGGAAGTCATTTTTGATGAAGAGAAATCTATTCCATATAAAATTAAATGGATAAAATATATAGATCCATATAATATTATTGAATATTGTTCTTAACCAAAATAAAAAATGTTAATCATCAATTTTTAACATGAATATCTAATTACAACAGCGGAAAAAAATCAATTTGATGAGCTTGTTGGAGACGAATCATGTGATAAATCCATCAATGAAGAATTAGACCAGATTTATAAAAAAGACTCAAGAGATAATTCAATGGAAAAAACAACATAATGTGATCAAAACTATGTTTATATTGATGAAATTATTTGATTTTAATGGTAATATAATGTGAAATAAGTCTCTCATGGTGTGAATGGATATACACAAATTAAAAGTGTTAATTTTAAAGAAATGGTTTCCGTTGTTTCCTAAATATAGTCAAATCTGGTTTTTTTAATTTATATATAATCTAAGATATTACAATGTTAATTATATGGATATCAAAAATGAATTGTTAAATAGTTTTCCATAAAAATGTGATTACATTAAACAACCAGTGGGCTTTCTGATTAGAAATAATGAAAAAAAATAATGTTTATAGGTTGATGAAGGCACAATAATGTCTATGGTAGGAACCACATTATAGGTATGCTATTTTAGATTATTTTTTGAAGAATATATAATAAGAAAGGGGTAGTCTCAATCATAATATATATTTGGATACATCTAATAAATATTATTTATAGGTTCTTATGTATGTGTATGATATCATTTTTTGTAGAAGACAAATGAAATCTAGGGAACAATTTATTAATTACATGAAATCCGAATTTTAATTGTCCATTATTAATTATATCATATGTTTTTAGTGTATATTTCGTAAAAAATAATAAATAAACATTCATATATTAGGAAAATTATATAAGAGTTCAACTAATGTAGCTCAACATTGATGATCCCAAGATAGGGAAAACTTTAATTTCAGTTGTAAAAAATCATGGGAAATATGAGGATCTAAATTCTCTAGATCCCACCAAATACAGGAGGATATGTAGAACTACAATAAATTAGAATATATTATTTGAATTATTTTGAGTGTCTCGTATCCAGAGTAATATGTAGGTAAAACATTTCATAATGGTTAAATGAATCACGAGATACATCCAAGGAAATATCAATTTTATTATTATTTTATATAGGAGAAGATCATAAGTTATCTACATTTTTAAAAGTGTAATGGGAATGAGATCTAGGGATTCATTAGTACATATGAAATGGTTTTTTTATCAAGAAAAAATGTTTCCATTTGTTGAGTAAGAAAAGATAAATCTCATTGCAGAGAAAAGTAGAGTAAGAATATATTTTAGTAAGTAAGGCCTACACTCAAAAAAATCATGAAGAAAATATTATAAGATATTACATAAAATGTGAAATAGAAAATAGTGATGTTTTATTATAATAATAGTTTGATCAAGATCATTTGTAATCTAGATCAATACTCTCGAACAAATCTTATTGAGTACATATAAAACATCATTAAAGAAAATGTGGACCAAATAGGGATTAGAATGGGGAATATTGGAACTAAGGAAAATGTTGTGGTAATAGTTACTAATATGTTTCCTAGATTAACATTTGAGAATAATCAATTGAACCTTTACATTTAATTACAACCCTTATCTTAAAGAGGTTTGGATTATCCCCTTCACCCATGGATTTTTTTATAAATGTTATTAATAACAATGAAAGATTAATGGGGATATATATTAAATAGGGATTTTTGTGATGAAATATGATCAGAAGTCATTTACCTATGGGGTTTATATCATTTTGTGGAGAAGTAGAAGTTAAATTTGTGATATAAGGACCAGTGAAATGGGGTTATATATTAAGATATTGGATGAGATTCTCTTTTCAATGAGGAGTTCAATATACGAAAGTAAGAGTGATTTTTTAATACATTGTGTCATGAGGAATTGAATTCTATCATGATATATTGTTTTTATACTAGTAATTACTCATGTAGACTTCTAGTGATGGATTTGTTGTTCTTGTTATATATGAAAGAATTAGAGCATGTGTGTAGAATTTAATTTCACTTTGGATTTCCAACAAAACTAAAGGGTGATAATATCATAATCATATTTATCTAAACTAGCTTTTGAGGCCCTATTTAATTTCTTATGTGTCTTCTCACCTATTTTCATGGATGATCACTATTTTCAAGGTTTTAAGGGGATTGTTTTTCTAGTAATGGATCCTAGAAGATGAATTTCAATTTTATTATTTTTGAATGTTTTCCAATTTGTTTTATGAATATTTACATTTTTTTTGAGTGTGTGTTGTTTTGGGGAAAGGAATTATATTTCACATATCAAGGAAGGTAATAAATTTGGCCCATATATTAAATAAGAAATCATTTGTATCCCATATATAGAAGAAGAAAATAATAAATGCAATTATGTCATTACATAAGAGGTCTGAACTATATAGGATGGATGCTTCATGAAGCCCACTATAAAGAGTTGTTTGTAATAGAGAAACATTTATATTTGGAGGTCTAAAAAATCAAAAATACCATGTATCATGGTTAATTATTGAATAAAACAAAGTAATTAATTTATTAAAGGTTGTGGTGTTTTTCGGAGGAACTCATAGGATGGTTCCATATACCATTTACACAGTGTTGGTTTTTAATGAGACTTATATAAAATTTCAGTTATTATAAGGCCTTATGGATTTTTTACCTATAAATACATTTTAACTCTAATAATTAAGCATATAATTGGAGTTTAAAGATGATAATATGTTCAGTAAGAATATCAGAGAATTCAATGAGTTTTCAATGTAAGGACTAATTGCATAGGAGGATCTATTGACAACGTAGAAATGTTTATAAATAAATATTTTCCATGAAGTAGATCATTATGATGGATTGAATAAATATAGTTCATGAGGTGGTATGCCATGAACTGAAAGGTCGACCCAGATTGAACAAGGAAGTATAAAAAGTATAATATATGTGGAACAGAATACTATGTAGCATTTACATGTAATGAAGTATTATAAAAGTGATTTTATATAGCTTTTTGTTTTTATTATAATAATAAAAAATGGAATTAGAGCATCATATTATTCCATTAATAATGTAACACTATTAGAAAATTTCAGATGAATTCGAAGTGACCATCATGTTTATAAACTGAGAAAAACATCATATAGAGTAGTGTGAAAGAAAAAGTTCATGAAAGTGGTCTCAGTCCATAATTATGATGTTCATTACCTCATTCTAAAGGTAGTTAACCTATAAATAATTTTCTAGGTACAAAAAAAGTAATCCACAAAATCTACTGAATCATAGCAGATTTTGATAGAACTTATACTTCACCTTTTGTATGATTTTTAGACAATCTCCTAGTTGGGAACTAATTAAAATTGAAGACTTCCATTTTATATTGGTATTTATGTATTTGGGGAATTTTCCTTGAAATAAGGTGGGTTAAACTGATTCCTTCCAACATGGGGATAATATCCTTAAAATTAATGGAAATATTTGACACCCTAATTCCCTCATCCACTCTCTATGTATCCTAGGGTACGCCACTATAAATTCATAGTGTCCATATCGGGTATGGAATAATTTCATGGTTTTGCCCCTTATGTTCTCCCTTAATTTATACTATTCATATTTTTCATTAATATTTCATATGTATTGATCCCTCACAATTTATCGAATATGTCATCAATATGAGGTAGAGGATACTTGTTTTTAATCTTGGACTTTGTTCAAAATAATAACTTTTTATATTCTTTCATACATATTTATTCCTAACAAATATGACCAATAAAAATCATAGTGATTCACTAGGGTGTATAAAACCCTTATCCAAATTCATTAGGATTTTATTTTTAAATTATATCATTTAAATATATTCCATTGTATAATAGGGATTTGATATAGGAATAGCACCAGGTACATGTTCTTTTAAAAACAAAACCATGTGATCTAGTGGAATACTAGGAAAATCTTCCATAAATGCATAAATACATTCCCTCAAAGTATATATATCATCAATATCAATTTTATCCCTCACCTATTCAGCCAAATAAAACTCATTAATGGGTATTAAGATTTATATGAAAGAAGTAATTTACATAGGTAATTCATATTCAGTCTCATAGTGATAGAAGACCATAGGTGGATTTGAATAATGAAGTGTGATTGTATTATAATATAAATTAATAAGTGGTCTATAAAGATATACAATTAATGCCCATAATTATATAAAATTCAATTCAGTGGTGAATACTATGATTTTCATCAAGAACATTTCCTCGAGATTCTATCATAAGAGATATGTGTGTGTGTGTGGGTGGGTGGGTGATGCAATAATCATTCCACTGGTTGTTTTATACTAATAATTTAATATCAATCCATTTGTGATAAAAACCAATAGATTAAAATTAATCCAAATATTTACTAAATTAAGACACCTTCATTTCTCCCTCGGAAAATTTAAGTGCATCCTAAATCACCATTTATTAAGTGTATGGTGTTTTTAATTCTATAAACATCTAATTTATATGTTAATTCACATATATAATTAAACAATTATCTTATACCAATAGATATAGCCCATGAATAAAAAATACATCTGCTCATTTTCAATAATAATTAACATAATCTCAAAATAAATCGCATGTCAGTGCCTATTGGATTAGTGACTTGGAAGATTAGTTATATAACCAACTTAGATTATGAACTATCATTAACCTATCACACAAAATATAATCTCAAATGGAACTGTTCTAGATACATGATACAAAATAATCATCTTCATTACCTCGAGAATGGAAACATAATAATGGGTGGCTTGAGATGAAGTAAGTGGAGAACATAGAAATAAAAAATCAAAGATCATAATTGAGTATAAGATGAACATATAGCTATGATTACATAGTCAATGTAAACTAGCATAACATAAATAATTCATACCCAACGAAACATGGATCATAAATCATGATTCTAGAAATGAGGAATTCACAATAAAATGAAAAATGATGTGTAATAACGTTGAGTATACATAAGAATATAAGATCATTTCTTATATAAAGGGTCACTAAAAAAACAATCATTACATGGACAATGTGTGATAGTGGATTGGATTTACTCACAACTCCATAAACATAGTGAATAGAGTCTCATAGTGGATTTTAACGAACCAACCTGAATTCCCCCTTAAAGTGGTATTTGAAACAATCTACCACATACCCGAAGATCTTTCCTGGTCCCCAGGGGATGGTGACTAGCACCCTCAAATCCAAGAAAGTATAGAGGGAATGATTTAAACCAACCTAATGTGACCACATTGAGTGTATACACAAATAGAAGTAAACAAAAGAAGATATAAATATATTCCATAATGATAAAAATATTCGAAACCAAAGAACTCAAGATTATAAACAATCTCCACGTATATGTCCAAACACAAGGGACTCACAAAGCAAGATGAACTAACTAATCTAGGTGATAACATGGGAGGACTTCCACTTTCTCACCATCATCTACCCAACATAGGTAACTGAAAGCCTCGCCAAAGCATTATGGCACCATTCCTTTCCCTACATTAAAATACATGACCATGTCTATGCACCACCGAATGGGTACGTAAGGCATGAGCTAATAGGATTAGTAGGGTTCTACCCAAGTGTTCCATATAAATTATCCGAATAGTAATCCATGAAAGCTTAGATTTAAAGAAAACAAGGAATGCTAACGATTTAACAATTTTTCTATCAAAAGCATGGAAACCCATTATAATTTACCATTTTTCACCTTTTCAAATAAAGAAGATAATTTTGTTTCAAATCATTTCCTAACCATATATCACCTAATATATATATTGTCAATAAAATAATTCAGCAAGTTTCATATCAAATCCATTACAGTAAAACAAATAGTACTAGAAAAAAGAAGAAGCGCAAGTAACATCACACCAAGGATCACAATAGGTTAGGATATCTAGGATACTCATACCTAACATAGAAAATTGTGTATTTATTATTCCACTAGATGTATTCATCTAGTCTAGTGAGTAGAGGAACACCCTAGAATGTGATCCTCTAACATATATAACAAGTCCCTTGAACAACGAGCCTAGGGAGTAGAGGAAATCCCCATAAGAAACCCCCCCATGACAGTGGAAACGACCTAATAATATACCTTAAACCATAGTACCAATGTCTTCCAATGTTCCATATTTTCCAAAACATTTCATAAAACCATTTCATCATTTCATGACTTTAAAACCATTTCACAAAACCAGTTCACAATTATTTGAAAAAAAATTATTTATCAAAACCAATGGTAACTATATTTTTTAAAAACCATGTTCCAATGACATAAATAAATCATTCATGTCATTAAATTTCATTTATTAACACAATTTATCAAAAAGAAGATCAATGATGTTAACCAATACATACTAGAGATGGAACCACCAACCTCAAAACATGGGTTGCACATACCAGCAAAAGAATGCCCTAATATAAAGCATTCAAAAATTACAAAGGAGTCTATAGAATCAATATAAAGATCATATAATTTATCCAATTAAAAACAGGATAAAATATATAGGATAGGTAAGGATTCATACCTCATGAACTCACACCTTCTTTTACAAAACCAACATGTGAAAAAACCCCTAGAATAAGACCACAACATGAATCTTTAAGGAAACAAGAGGAAACTACCCCAAGAATCAAAAAATCCAATAGTGGAATAAAATGGTCCTATTGTGATCAAATACAACTAATAAAAAGAAAGGATTTCTTGGAAAAAGATATGAAATCCAACCACAATGGAGATCAATATCCAAATGAATCAATACAAATTGAATAGAGACCTCCAAAATCACCAGAAGAGAGCTGTATGTCATGATAGGATGTGTCTGAATAAGAATAAAATAAGATTTTTCAAATCATCATGCTTAAAAAATTATAATTTCAATTTACATGGCATGTAATCTATTTACACATTTTGTAATCTTTTAACTCAAATAAACTGAAAAAAAAAAGTTTTTTATTAAAAATTGATCTTTTAAGCTTACATGGAATGTAATTTATTCAAAACGTGTACTCGATTCACACTCTATACCAGGTTCATGGAATATATCCTAAAGAATTTAAATATCATGTACATCAATTACCTAACATGTATTTCTCATGAATAATTCTAAAAATGAAGATTCATTACCAAAACCTATAAACAAAATGGGAATTCTCCGAAATGGGCATTCTCCAAAATTAGGGAGAACCCACCAAGGCTGTTACAAATTTATATTTATAATAACTTAATTAAACTAAACATCAATCCCTAAAAATTAGATAATATTTCTCAAAAAATGTTATCCACCATCAAGAGTCCAAAAATGAACCCAATTACTGAGGAAAATAATCCAAGGGAAATAAAATACATGAAAGTAGGTAATGGGATGTTACAAACTCCCCACCATAGAACATTCCACCCCCAGGATATAATGTGGAAGAATGATGTCTAGTAAAGATTTGAGGCTACTGCTCCCTAAAAAAATAACACTCTAATGTCTCATATGAATCTGATTTGTGCCTCCATAACATGATGAACAATATAATAGACTTCCCACGTACGAATTTCACTTGAGATTCAACAATCTCAAATGGATTATAAATAATGTAAAAATATGTTTCTATGATAATATCATACCAAATCAAAACATGAGTGGTGTCATTATCATATTTCCTATGAGTTTATACTTGGAAAACATTATGAATGTATCTCAACTGAGATGAAAATATCAACAAATAAGAAATCAACCCGATCTGGTCAATGACCTGAATTTTTCCAACATATCTCAAAGGAAACTTTCTTTATTTTTTTAAATGATGGTAAGCTAAATGAGGGAATAATTCCAGAGAACCAGGTCACATATAAAAAACTAAAAAGGAACATTTGTTTGATTTCCATTGTCTTCCAATCAAATATGAGCTGTTATTAAACACTGATGTATATTCTGAATCCTCACAGACAACTCCTAAACAAAACTCAGTCCCACCAAAGAAGCTTAACGCACCTATAGAAAACAAATAAATGATCTGGATAGGTGACCATAAAAATCCTTAAATGGATATATTCATATTTTTAAATGATCAGTTTCATTATATGAAAATTAAATTGTCCCAGATCGTCATCTTACAATCCCCCAAATTCTAGTACAATGTCTTAGATAATATTCTCCAATATCTGAATAACATGCTCTTTCTGACCATCTATCTATGGGTGATAAGTTATACTCAATATTACCTTATTTTCCATTTACTATTTGAGAGTTATTTATATTCTCAAAGTAAACCTAGGATCCCAATACAAAACAATGGAATAATGAACTCCATGTAACTTCACAACTTTATGCACATACATCTTACCCGAATCATTAACTTTTGTGGCATCTTAAATCAGAATAAAATGACATCACATTGTCAACCGATCAATCAACACCTCGATAGAATTCATCCCTTAAGGATTTCATTGTAAACCTAAAATAAAATCTCTGGATACCACATACCATTTCCAAAAATGGTAATGGAAGAGGAAAGATAAAACCATAAATTTTTAGATTCTCTACCTCTATCTATTGGTAGCTGTAAAATGGGGAAAAATAATAAAAAAAATTGGGCTTTATAACTGGACACCAGAATCATCATCTCAAGTCATAATACATATTTTTAGTGCTTGAATGGATACCTCATGAATAACAATTAAAATTTTACAAGACCTATCACCTCATATATACATGGGCGACAACTCGATCCCCACAACTATGAGTAAGATCTGAAGAGAGTGTCCAACTAGAAATGGTATCCCCATCATATAGGGTTTCTTGAATTCCTATGAACAAAAAATATTCCTACTGACTCTACAGAGAAGACTTATTGAGATATGATGATAACTGAGCCGTGGTAAAAATCACATCTAAGACATCCCTCTAAGAATCCAGTTGTAACTCCAAAAATACACATAAGGTTCCACTCTCACTATCATTCTTGATCATCATGCAATGAAACTCTCTTACTAATTATTTCTAATACAGTATTCCATTTTTCAGGGTGTAGGCATCATCGATGTCAAACATCTAAAGGTATTCCTCTAACAGTCTTTGTCTAATATTCAATTCCTTCTAGGAAAATATATTTTTCAAAATCCTATGGTCAGAAAAGACTGTGATCCTTTCCCTAAAAAGATAATGACCCCAACCCTTAATAATATTGATAATTATGAAAAGATAAAAACTATGAGTGGGTTAATTCTGCACTTGTGTTTAAAGATAAATAGTGATGTAAGATACCACATAATTATCCTAAATGAGTACGCAACCCAAACCAACACTTGAAGGATCACATAAAACCACATTATCCTTACTAAGAATGGGTAAGATTAGAATAAGATATACTTTTATAAGTCTTTTCATCCCATATAATGAGGTATGACTCTTGGAATACCATGTGAATTTCATCCCATTCCTGGTAGGAGTAGTCAAAGGTGACACCAACTTCATGAAATCCTTAACAGACTATTTAAGCTACCTATTAAGACCATGGGCGATCTGAGTTTCAATGAAATTACATGGTTCTTACCATAAAAAACCTTTACCTTCTTAGGATCAACTAGTAATCCATAATTATAAATCACCTTCAATTTTAATTTCACTTAATGAATCTTTAAGATTCATTTCAAAAGTCTTTCATAAAAAAAAGGTGACTCCTTTGAATTTCTAAAACGAAACTCATATGGTGATCATGATCACTCTAAGATCATGGGTTAACCAAAATATTTTCTATGAACACTAGCAAAAAATGGTATATATATTGATAGAATATCTTATTAATCATGTCAATAAAAACTATATCCACATTAGTTATAGAAAACTACATCACAAGATATTCATAATAGTTATACCTTCTCTTTAATATTCCCTTCAGTATATCACATTCATAAACTCTGAGATGATGATAACATGAAAAAATATCAGTATTCTAAAACCACTTTGACTTCATTAATTGATCAAAAAATCATCCACAAAAAGAAAAAAATTGTTCTTAACCAGTTTCTTGTTCAACATCTAATATTTCATGAACAATTAGAGTAAACCTTATAAAAAATTTGGAAATGATATCGAGTCTATCCAAGGAGGAACACTAGGATGAAGAAAAACCTTCACCACCAGAACATCTGACAAAATATTTATATCATTCAGATCTTCTAGTGCTATATAATAATAAGGTATCAATATTAGTTTCACATTGGGAACCATTTAAATTATAATCTCTACCTCTCTCTCTAGATAATTCCCAAAGAAACCATATAGGAAAGCATCAAGAAAACTATAACAAATAGAAGGAATGCCATGAACCTTCCCCCAGGGCTCGTTCTATGACTACCCCAAGCCCTCCTTCCATAGGCCAGGGGCTGGCAACTAGCACCGAATGGAGTATTCCCTAAAACTAGGAAGGCATTTCCTTTATAACCTGTAAAATCACTTAACCAAGCACACAACAATATAAGAACACAAGAAAACTGTATAACCAAAATAGTTTTGAATGTAAAAGGGTCTGAAATGAAAGACCAATAGTAAAGGTACAATTACAACTGAAATACTATACAATTGAAGAAAGATAAAGATAGCTACTGGATCTTCCTCTGCAGTTCCTACCTGAAGGGTAGGTACAGATCACCTACTCATCACTCAAAGTCTACATGTCTCCTCTGCATACCGATATGTCATATGGTCCACCTCTGGCGACCGTCCAGTCCTGGTAATCTCCTCCTCAATCATCATTGTCTGTCATCTGCACCAAACACAACGAAGTGTGGGTGTAGCCGATGCAGGGGTGAGTAAAACAATACTCAGTAGGGACCTCAAGACCCTCAAGGTTTCACAAATCAAAAAAGGATAAACCTAATAGTGTGAAGTCAATTGTCAACCCTACATCATTATATTCCCACACATATACCTAAGTTATCATGTATACCCATCTCAATCATTAGAAAATATAGGGTCCATCCCAAAAGCCCAAAGCTCAATTGTTCCACAAAGGAAGTAAAACCACAAAGGCAAGTACCACACAGGTACGCCACACAGAATAATACCACCAAGGTATTACCAAAAAGGAAAGTACCACATAGGTACAAACGGATCTCACATTAGGTATAACTTATGTACAATAGTAAAGATGATTAGTAATAGCTACTAAATAATTTTACTCTTTTAGGAGGCTCTACTGCCGACCCACACAAAATCTCTAGGAGCCAACCCACACTAGATCACTAAGAGCTGACCCACACAGGATCTCTAGGAGATCACCCACACAGGATCGCTATGAGCTGACCAACACATGATCACTAGGAGCTAACCCACATAGGCTCGCTAGGAGCTGACCCGCACAGGATCGCTAGGAGATGACCCACACAGGATCACTAGGAGCTGACCCAAAGAGGATCGCTAGGAGCTCCCCCACATAGTATCGCTAGGAGATGAACCACACATGATCGCTATGAGTTGATCCACACAGGATCTCTAGGAGGTTACCCCCATAGGATCGCTAGGAGCTGACCCACACAGGGTCGCAATTCAGTCTTCTCCTCACAGCCAGCTACCGGGTTCCCACACATGGCTTGATCGTCTCCATGATAGTATGCTCCCCAAGCCACTAGTCTAAACTCCAACTTCCCCAAAGTACCATGAAGAAGTATCTCAAAGGACTGCCATGTCATAGGGGTCTCAACGCAATAGACTATGTGTCAATCTGATGCTAGGTCTGTGAGTTATTAGCCTTTTAGTCCCGACGGGCCGGTTGGATTCGTGCTCGATCCAACCCGACCGTTTCCCAGCATTATCCAAATCTCTAGTGGGGTATACCAAAGGGACCATCTCGCTCATAGGTTTCCATCTCTACTGGATGTTCGTCAATCAGACGTTAGGTGCCAAAGATATGGCTGAAAAGGCGTAAATGGGTCGAAGTGGGTCAAGGTCCTGTTTGACCCGGTCGGACCGACACGGCCCGACTTGACCTGGTCTAACCCATTTCAGGTCGACCCTGCCCGACCCGTTGGGTTAGGACCAGCCCATGCTGGGCGGCCCGGTCCACGAGGGCCGTGAGGGGCCATGGTGGTCGCGAAGGCTGCATGTCCAAAGGGGGCGCTGGAGGCTGCGGGTGGCGCCAGGCTGCAGGGCGGCTCAAAGGGCAGTAGACGGCGCTATGCGGTGCTAAAAGCACAGGGCGGCACATCTTCGGGGTGGGGCAGCACGGCCATGGGGTGGTGCGGCGAGGCGGCGGACGATGACGCTGTGAGGCGCTGCGGTAGGGCTGCAGATGGCGGTGACGGCTCAGGTGGTGAGGTCGCGAGTGGCGGCTCAACCTCGGGTGGTGGCGGGGGATCGAGCGGCATGGTCGTAGGCAACAGCTCGACCACAGACCGCGGAAGCAACTCGGGTGGAGAAGCTGCAGGCGGCGGCTCGGCCGCAGGGCGTGGATGTCGCGAACAGTGGAGCCGTGGGGCGACAGAGCACCGTGCCTCCACTGGCGGCTGGTTTAGCCAGCCTCTCTCTTCATTCGTCGTCATTGTGTAAGCCTCCTTTTTCTATCACGAAGAACACAATATGGAAGAACGACGGAGGGGTCAGGCTATCTCTGTTTGGCCCACCCCCTCTACTTTAGATCGGTAGCAATTGGTTCACCATTTTTGAATCAAGAATGTGTAAGAGAGAAGAATTTCAAACAACCACCCTACAACTTCCCGCAAATAATCATACAAAAAAACCCCTACCTCGTTTGATTGGTTGTAGACATCCAAGAGGTGGGAAAACAAACTTTGGTTGAAGACGTCCCACGTTGGAGGATGTCCCGAGGAAGAAGTCATACATCGGTTTTCTGCATTGGAGAGAATTCTCCCAAGTCTCTAATGTTCTCCCCTCTGCCAAGCATTTTCCCTCAATTCAACAAAAATTAAAGGTAGCCCAAAATAATTGATTATTTTATCTATTATTTAGGTTTTTGGCATAAAATTCAAATTGGCTAAATTAATTAACTAGGTTGGCATAATAAATTTAAGGGGGTAGAACCATTTATGTGGGGAATTTTAAGAGGCTCCCCACACATATGAGGGAGTTAAAGGGGTTTTAAACCTCAGGTGGTCCCCACCACCATAACCTCTCATGGGAGGTTAGGTTCGGTGGTCCCCACCTCCATAACCTCTCATTAGAGGTTTTAGTTCAGGTGGTCCCCACCTGTGAAATATCCACATTGGGAATTCCAAAGAAAACTAAAATAAAAAGTTACACAATTTTATTTTATTTTATTCATTTAGAAATATGTGAAAAGTTAACTTCCACCCTCGGCCTACTATGGTCAAGGTGAAGGTCTCTTTAAGTCAATACTGGCTATGCGAGTTCAACGGTGCCCTCAGATTTCAATTCCGAGCACCGATTCAAAAGTTAGAAAAACGTGCTCGTACGTTTACTGAACGCACCTGAAAAAACGTTCAAAAAATAATTCCAGGCACACCAGGCCTCGGAATCAGGCGCCGTTAATTTTGGCGTACTCCTAAAATTCCCATATATTAAAAAAAAATACATGGGAAAATTCTGGGTCTTTACATTCTCCACACCTCAAGGATCTACGTCCCCATAAGCCACATCACATACTCGGTAAACAAGTGGGGGAACTGAGAACGCATATGAGCCTCCCACTACCATGTGCTCTCCTAGAGGTTCCCATGCTATCAGTGAACACATATGGGTGGTATCGACTGTACATAAAGGAACTTCTCCTCTCGATCCTCAATCTCTACTGGAACCTCTATAAAAGTCACCCTATCATCGACATCCAACTCACTGTGGTCGATGATGTGGGAACGGTCGTGCACGTATCTCCTCAGCTGGGATACGTGGAAGACGTCATGAACCTGGTACAACTAAGGTGGAAGAGCTAAGAGGTATTCCACCTATCCAACTCTGTTGAGAACCTGAAAAGGTCCGATGAATCTCAGAGATAACCTATTGCCTCGGCCAAATCTCTACAAACCTCGTCTATGTGAGACCCGTAGAAAGACATGGTCACCATCCTCGAACTCTAGAGGTCTCCATCTCCTATAATCATATGACTTCTGCCTTCTCTATGTAGTCTTCATCCACTCCTAGATAATCTTCATCTTCTCTACGGTAGCACATACCATCTCTAGTCCTAATAGTGCTGACTCCCCTTGGATTGTCCATCACAAAGATAATCTGTAGGGTTTCTCGTACAACGTCTCAAAATGTGTCATCCCAATGGTGGAGTGATAGTTGTTGTTGTATCAAAACTCCACCATTGGAATATGATCCTCCCAACTGTGACTGAATTCAAGGACACATGCAAGTAGCATGTCCTCGAGGGTCTGAATGTTCTGCTCAGTATGGCCATCCGTCTAAGGATGGAAGAAGGTACTCAAATGAAGCTGCGTCCCAAAAGCCTACTACAACCCCTTCCATATCCAAGAAGTAAAACATGCATCTCAATCGGAGACTATCGTCGAGGGTACTCCATGTAGCCGAAAAATCTCCTTCACATTGAGGTGTCTCATGCTCTTTACTAAACCCTGCGCTCTAATCAGTAGGAAGTGGCCCGACTTAGTGAATTGTTCAAAAATCACGCAAATCAAGTCATGACCGTTGGATGTATATGGATTTCCTGTCCCAAAGCCCATGGATATCCCATCCCACTTCCACTATGGGACCTCTAAAGGTTGAACCAAGCCTACTGGTACCTGATTCTCCGCCTTCACTTGCTGACAAGTGAGGCATCAAGAGACAAACTCTGCTACGAATTTCTTCATTCTCGGCCACGAGTGATTTCGTCGGAGATCCTAGTACATCTTCTCCACTTGTAGATGTACCGCTAGAGGGGATGTGTGGAACTCCCTCAACACTTCCTCCCAAAGCAACATTGGTACCATGGTACATCCTCTGAAGAGGATGACGTGATCCCCACCTTCAGAAAATCCATCATGTGCATGTCTTGTAGATATGTGAGCACATCGTGTCTCGCAATCATCGCCCCCATGCTGCCCCTCCCTAACTCGCTAAAGAAGTGGGGGAGTGACTATAAGAGACTGAAGAAAATATGCTCCGTCTCTATCAAGAAACGATATCTGAAAAGAGGATAGCTACTCTGTCACCTCACCTAACAGCTTTATACCAGTCCTCCTGTTGAGTGCATCTGCTACAATGTTTCCCTTCCCAAGAGTATAGACTATCACATAGTCATAGTCCTGGAGGAACTCAAACCAATGACGTTATCTCAGGTTCATGTCCTTATGAGAGAATATATATTTTAGACTCTTTTGATCATAGTACACTATAAAATGTTCGCCCATCTAGTAATGTTTCCACCTCTTCAAGGTGAAGACCACTGCTGCTAACACCAGGTCATGGGTAGCATAGTTTTTTTCATGTTGTCTCAGCTGTCGAGAACCATATGTGATCACTGCTCACTCCTTCATCAAGACACATATAAGTCCGGTCCTTGATGTGTCACAGTAGACTACGCACCCTACACCCTCTTCTAGAAGCCTTGATATGGGGGAACTAGTCAGCCTCGGCCCTATCTTTTGAAAACTCTGTTGGAATCTCTCCGACCACACAAAGGGTTGACCCTTTTTTGTCAAGGCTGATAGGGGTGTTGCAACTCTAGAGAAATCTGGCACTAACCTATGATAGTATCTATCAAAACCTAGGAAACTCTATACCTCCGTCACATTTCTGGGTGGATCCCAAGAAAGTATCGCATCAATCTTTACAGGATCCACTACAACTCTAGCCTCTGATATGACATGTCCCAGAAAGTGAACCTCTCGGATCCAAAAAATGGTACTTCCAAAGCATACCATAAATCCGGTGCCCTCGGAATGTTTCCAGTACTACCTAAAAATGATTGGAATGCTCCTCCTAAGTAGACGACTAGATCAGAATGTCGTCGATGAAGACTACTACAAAGCGATCAATTTATGGATGAAAGATCACGTTCATGAGTCCCATGAACACTGCTGGAGCGTTGGTTACACTAAATGGCATAACCAAGAACTCATAATGGTTTTACTGACATTTGAAAGTCGTCTTCTGCACATCCTTGTCTCATAATTTGTGCTGGTGATAACCTGATCTAAGGTCTATCTTTGAAAACCACCATGCACCATTCAGCCGATCAAAGAGGTCGCCAATCCTTGGAAGTGGGTATTTTTATTCAAGGTCACCTGGTTCAGGTTCCGATAGTCGACACAAAATCCCAAACTCTCATCTGCCTTCTTGGAAAACAAAATTTGGGCTCACCAAGGTCAAACACTGGGCCTAATGAATCCCTTCCCCAACAAGTCTTCTAGTTGCACCCGCTGCTCAGGAAGCTCTGCGGGAGCTATCTGATACGCTGGTGTAGATATCAATATCGTCCTGAAGGTTCAATTCAATGTAAAATTCCACCTCTCTGTGAGAAGGTAGACCCAGAACATCATCCTGGAAAACATCTGCATACTGGTCCAGCACTACAGGATTACTCGGACTCTCCACATCAACTGCTCTAAGGGTAAGGCTACCCAACTGTGGTGTAATCTGCTGCACCCTCCCTCGGGTAAGTCCATCCTATACTGAAAAGGATTTCTCCTCGTTGGTGAAAATAAACCCGGTCCCATCCAGGTGGACACACCGCACTTTGTGCCTAATATAGTCAATTAGAGCATGGACTATTGATAACCAGTCCATATCCAAGATGATGTCGTAAGGCCTCAATGCCGCTACTATGAGATCCCAGCCAAATATCTCACCTCCTAGAGTAAGCTCATACTGCCAGCACCAATGTTTAATCATCGAATTGGCTCTCTTAGGAGTCTCTAGCCATAAGGATTGAGCCAACGGCTCCGTCGGAATCTCTGAGCTCTGAACGAAGGTAGTGGAAATAAAAGAATGACGGGAACATGGTTTATAAGTACTGCAACTAAGGTGATATAGATACATATCGTACCTAGTATCATATCTGGAGCACCATGATCATTGGCCCCAGCTGCCTGGAGCTGAGCTCTCCCCTATCCACCTGCTCCATGCGTTCGGAGTGGACCTCCTGGTGGTGGTGGCGGTAACATCTCTAATCGTCGCCCATCGCCAGCTACACGACCAACTCCTCTGCCACGTCCACCTTCTCTTTGTGGAACTCCTTGGTCGAATCTTAATCTCTTCCTGGGAAGTCCTTCGACCGTCCGATGATCATCGTATGGTGGGTCGTACAGTCATGATCCATGTAACCATGTCCGCCGCATGTGTAACACTACCCGCTCCTGGCATGATCATATCTACGTCGGGTGCCTCATAAAACCGACCCTAAATTCTGTTGTCATCCACTTGTAGGCCTGGACCTCTTGGACCTCTATGTCATCTGTCTTCTGGAAGCTGTATTAGACTCCACTACATGACGACTGGTGGTTTGTCTCGCTGCTGGTGACTGCTCAGCAAGAAAACTCACCAATAAGAGGGGTGCTCTAACACCCCCTCTTGTGTGGGGATGCTGTGTCAGATCATAAAAGCCATGATCTCTCACCTTAGTCCCTGCTCGAATGTTCGGGCCCCTAATAATGCGTCCCGCAACATATCTGTGGAGTAGAGTGAGAGGTCAGTGAACCTCGCTGAGTACTGATCCACAGTCATGCTGCCCTGCTGCAGATGAAGTAACTCTTGAATGCTCAATGCATGATGTGTCACTGGAAAAAACACTACCTGAAACAAGTGCTCAAAGTCTACCCAGAGAAGCATAACCTCTTCGTGAACCTAGATCATTAATATCCACCATCTTCCAGATGCTGCCTATAGAAGGCTGGCACCAAAGATCACCATGAGATCGGCGAGTGTCCATACCAGTCGAAAGACTCTCACCACAGCCTCCAGCCAATCCTCATATGCATGTGGGTATGTCTCTCCCCTAAACCTGGGTGGCCTCTGGTGCTGGAACCCATGCAATGTGCTCAAGAGATGTGCACCCTCTGCTACTGGGGACGGTGGCATTGGTGGCACAATGGGTAATGGTACTGCTGGTGCCTCTACTGGAACATCTACTGGAAGACGGCTCTGCACCGAGGCCTTGTCGCTCAGTGGGCTATCAGTGCATACAAATCTCAGAACCCTAGCTAGATGTCTGCATGGACGCATCCTGAAAGTTATAGGAGCACCACAGTTAATAAGTTATACCTGGTGAGCTAACTCAAAAGATCACAAAGAAGACTTTTGAAAACACACAACCATTAGTGTTTTTGTGCACTCAGTCAGAAATCAAAATTCATGGTCCCAGTGTATGGATACATCGGTGGCCGCACCAATACTGTATTCCCTAAACTGATAACCAAACTCACTAAACATAACACTATTTTTGTTAAAAGAAAGATCAGAGTCCTATGTTTTTTGGTAGAACCGACTCCTCTGATACCAATTTGTCATGAACAGTCCCCCAAGGCATGTGCCATGACTACCCCAAGACCTCCTTCCATAGGCCAGGGGTTGGTGACTAGCACCGAAAGGCTTATTCCCTAAAACTAGTAAGGAATTTCTTTTATAACCTATAAACTCACATAACCAAGAACACAACAAGATATGAACACAAGCAAACTGTATAACCAAAAGTGTGCTAAAAGTAAAAGGGGCCGGAATACCATCCCAATAGCAAAGGTACAAGTACAACTGAAATATAATAAAACTGAAGAAAGAGAAATATAGCTACTGGATCATCCTCTGTGATTCCTACATAATGGGTAGGTATAGATTTCTACCAAATCACTCCACGTATTCCCATATCCTCTGTGTACCGAAAAAATGTATGGTCCACCCCTGGGTATCGTCTAGTTCTGGTACTCTCTTCCTCAGTCAGCGTTGTCCGTCATGTGCACAAAACACAATGAAGTATGGGTGTGGTCCTTGCAGGGGTGAGTATAATGATACTCAGTGGTGACCCCAGGACCCTCAAGGTCTCACAAATCCACAAAAGATAAACCTCACAGTTTGAAGTCAACTGTCAACCCTACTTAGGTATATAACCATACATATTCATAAGTTAACAAGTATACCTATCTCAATCATGATGAAACACCGGGTCCAACCCAAAATCCCAAATCTCAACTAATCCAAAAAGGAAGTAAACCCACAAAGGAAAGTACCACAAAGGTACGCCACACAGAAGAATACCACCAAGGAAGTACCGAAAAGAAAAGTACCACACATGTAAGAACTCTTCTCACATCAGATATAACTTAAGTACGGTAGTGGAGATGATTAGTTATAGCTACAAAATCATCTTACTCTATTGAGTGGCTCTGCTGTATACCCACAGAGAATCTCTAGGTGCTGACCCACATAGGACCGCGAGGAGCTGACCTACATAAGATTGCTTGGAGCTGACCCACACAGGATCCCCAGGAGCAGACCCACAAACGATCGCTAGGAGCTGACCCACACAGGATCGCTTGGAGCTGACCCACACAGAATATCTAGGGGATGACCCACATAGTATTGCAAGGATATGACACACACAGGCTAGCTAGGAGCTGACTAACACGTGATTTTTAGGATTTGACCCCCATAGGATCGCTAGGAGCTGACCCACACAAGATC